>JAXIVJ010008051.1:0-57434 GCA_036785665.1 Chirona hameri | reverse complement strand
TTGCAACATCCTAATACTATCGTGTAGCCCAGCTCCGCTAACCACAGCTACCACATGTATCCCCAGCGTGCGTCTCCGGTTAACATCCCTGTGACCACCTGACGGACGGCCGAGCCGCGATTTACCGCAAACATCAGATTTGCGTCGTGCAGATACAGCTGAGCCGATTTGGTCTCGTGTTGCCGCTGACGAGGATATGATCAATTTCTGACTTCTGACACATGATATATCGCATTACGTGCTCAGAACACATTGCACGCGACTTCAGAGAACCCGGGCTGTGCGCAAGGCAGGAGCTCCCTTGGTACGAGAGAGCTGGCGATTAGCCGGCCTGGGATTCCCAATGTGGGCGCTCCCTTTCGTTCTCTCACGCTGGTCTTCCCTGCACCAGGTGGGTCACAGGACGTGAGGTCAAGGACGTGGCCAAGGACATGGTCACTAGGACGTGTGGTCAAAATATCCAGACCGAATGGTAGCTTGGGGCCGTATAAAACAACGACTGACAAGAAGCGGGCATTCAGTCAACCGAGTTCTTCTCAACAGACAGGGTGAGAATAACAGGTGCATTGGAATCATAGACTCTTAGCCATATAATCATATATTTAGGTATATGGTAGTGCAGTCGTTCGGTAAGACATTCCGGTAGTGCTGGTATTGGTTCACCTTTTTATGTATAATCCTGCATGATATTCTCAACCTTTATATTTGATAACGTGTACCCTTAGCACACCAAATACAATAATTATATTTTTCTTTCTTTGTAATATATATTTTTACTCTCTGGAAATACAATATCTGGGAAAACTCCAGAAATATATTTCCAAAGATATAAATTACAAATAATGGAAATAAAACTTATAGAAGTAAATATATTTATCGGGCAATCGGATTTCTCACCTTTCTAAAGACAGTTATCCAGCTAAAGACAGGGATATAATTCCAAGTTATCTCATCACAAAGTTTCCAATGGCAGGTTTTTCGGATGTGGAACATAAAACTGCATCAAAGGTGTCAACAGCACCTTTCATGAGAAACCTCTCGCCTTTTTCAGGCGCCTCCGTCTCGCGTTGTAAGCCATGAAGTCGGTGCTCGCTCTGCTCTGTCTGGTGGGAGCGTCGGCTGCTCTGCCGTTTGGGTTCGGTCGGGGCAGCTCAGGTCTGGCCGAGGGCTCGGTGTCAGAGGGGCACAACTCCGGACCGCATGGAACCAGCACCATCACCACCACCTCCTCCCGCGCCGGGGTGAGTTGTGAAGCATCGGATACTACTCCACTGAATTGGATCACCCTAAATGTATTTGTTAAACAAACTAGCCTTATCACGTTCACATGTACTTGGACATTGAACGTTGTTAGTTTTGATGACAGTTTTGTATTCAGCTATCATGAGGCACTCCTGATAACACGGTCAAGGGTGGTGGTGTCAGAAATAACAATGAAACTGCTATCGATATCATAGGAAATGAGCAGCCCTGTCCAGTGTCCAATTGAAGATTGTCGTGAATAATATGACATTTGACCTAGTAAAGTTGTTGTTATCATAAAAAGATCATGACTAATGTGTCTATACCACATGGTTAAAAGGACTATCCCACCTTAACATTATATTTGAGTTGAGATAGCAACTTTGATGGTTTGGCATTGCAATTAAGTATGGTAGCAGTTAAAACAACCACAATGATCTAATCATAAAGATATTCGAGTTTAATTTTGATATCTGTAAAAATAAGGCCCATGTGTATTTGAATAGGGCCGCATGAACAGACAGCATCGTCTCTTTAGCCAACTGGTAATGATAGTTGACTTGTTTTAAGGTCAGCCTTGGAAAATTTTCGTCTTTATTTCTCGATCCACGGGTGGTACGCAATCTAAGCCAATTTAGACACCGGATGGTTCGCTTTTTCTGCGCAATAGATGTCGACAAAAAATTGTGCCAGATATTTGGCAGCACAAAGGATTTCCCTGTTATTAAAAACAAATCATATGACGTCACCAACCCAACTTTCCGCTTAAAACTAAAAGTTGAATATCTTCCAAGATAAGCAATTTTTGGGAAAAAGTTCACGAACATGTTCAGCTTACCTAACCTGACATTTAGACATACAATTAAGTGTGATTCGACAACTTTCACAAAGGTGGGACAGTCCCTTTAAAACCTTGTAATGTGTTTCCAGGGCACGGCTTCGCACGGCAGCTCGAGCTTCAACAGCGCCCACGCCAGCAACTCCAAAGGCCCAGGAGGAGTGTCCCACTCCAATACGGGGTCTACATCGAACCAGCACAGTGGACTCCCCGCCCTGCCGTTCTCAACCGGCTTCGGCCAGTTCGGAGCCGGTTTGAACCAGTACGGAGCCGGTTTGAATCAGTACGGAGCCGGTTTGAACCAGCACGGAGCCGGTTTGAACCAGTTCGGCGGCGGTTTTAACCAGCTGGGCGGCGGTCGCTTCAATGGTGGATTTAGAGGGCACGGTTCCCCGCTCCACTTTGGCGGTGGACAGTACTATGGCCCTCGGTACTAGAGTGTTAGCGCCTCGGCTGGTGGTGGTCTTGGTGGACCTGTTGGATATCGTTTTTCTGTCAACAGAGGGTTCTAAATATGATACCTGATAACGACAACGTGTTCATTCCGACCCTTTATTTACATGGTGTACGTTTGCTGATTATGTGAGGAATATAGGCACCTGAACGATACGGGCTTGCCTGCTACAGATTCAGCGTATGTGCAATCCAATGCCGGCGATGAGAAAGAATAGAGAAAGGAGAAAATCTTCTGGAAGGGTATTTAAGCTCTAAATTGTAAAATATTCCATTAATATTTCAACGTAACGTTATAACGTTAACCGTATACGCCTTTCGAAGGCAGTATATGTATGTCTGTCGCTTGCAGCGTCAGCAAATAGGTAGCGACTTGAAATGCCATTATTGGACATTTCTCGATGGCGTCAGTTCTGGCTGAAGTAGCTCAAGCTCAAGTAAGTACTCCAGCGTTCACTTTCTCCGGTCCCAGAATGATAAACGAGTAGTTGACTATGAAACTACTGTACCGAAATTATCTCCAAAAACGTCGTAGGTTGCCGAGTATACGAAACGGTCCGGATCAATCCACCAGATTTGCAATCCGTTCCAATCCGGACGGATCGGACTGGATCGGTTCAGATAATTGATAATATAATGGATTCCGGATTGGAACAATTTGATAATTGACATTTGCACGCGTTTTCAACATATGAAAAGGTTATGAATTTGTTTTCCTGAAATAAACTTTGCCAGAACATTTCCAGCAGGATAAAACTCCCAATCGCTTGAGTCAGAATGCAGGAAAACAAAACAATAAGCATGAATGAAGTGTCTGGTTGCCTACAAGATTAATCAATAAGCCGCTGAACGAAGATCAAAGTATCAGAGTAAGCAAGCATAAACAATGGCAATATAAAACCAGGTACTGACCTAGTTGAATACATTTATCATCAGACAAATGACAAGGTAAAAGATCCATCTCTGGTTAAATTAAATAGTCTGAATATCCTTTTGAAATACAGCTCCAGGCTGTACAAAGTGAAAACCCATCTCACTTGCAGGCCCTTAGTGTTCAGTCTCAGAGCAAGCATGAAACAAGGATAACAATACAAATTCAAATGGATGTCATGCCTGGCCTCTTAAGTTACCAGTGATCCACAGCTAGTGCGAACATGACTTCGTGTCACCTCACCTCATTGAAGCCAACCACATAATAAAACCAGTAAGGCGCCGTAGTTGGCGATGAACGAGCGAGCGCGAACGAAATGTATGGTGAATTTCAACTCGATCGGGCAACTAGTTTCTGAGATACAAAAAAGGTGAGCACGAGCGCACGTGCAGAGGCATCCCACCCCTGACTAGTGGGAAAGTGGCGGCTAAGAGGTCCCTAACCACACACCAAATTAGAACACAATCGGCTCAGCCGTTCCTGAGATATAGAATAGGGGTGTGCACGTGCGCACGTGCAGTCACCCCACCCCTGACTTGTGGGAAAATGATGGCCGAGTGGTCCCTAACCACACACCAAATTTGCACATAATCTGCCCAGCCGTTGGGAAGTTTTTGCGAGAAAACACCTTTCAACGCCCCTCACGCGGCACGCAGAACGCGCAGTGGTAGTCACCCACATGAGTCGGCACTGGTCTCAAACAGGGTAGGTTGTATAGGGCTGCTCAGGCTCAGCAAATAAGCCTGCTTGTCAATCGGACGAGCGGTTGCAGAAATATGAGCTTCTCAAAAGCGTCGCCACGGGCCGGGTTGGGCCGGGTTGGGCCGGGATGGGCCGCTCATATTCAGATTTTTCCCATACACCACGGAAGTACGGCTTTGCGCTCGCTCGTAATAACACAATCTCCCACCCCGAAAAATAGTGACACCAAGGCAAATTCCCAGAATCTCCCCCAGTTTCCAACTAACACCTTCCCCGGTTCACATCTCATATCCAATGGGGTTGACAAACGCGGCGCCGTACTAAGGAAAATACAAATAAAACTGAAATATCTAGGCATAAGCGACGTCAATTGGCATTAATTTAAATTAAGAATTATGCTCAGGCATTTTCAAAATGCCTGATTTATTTTTATTTTGACCTTTGTGACCTGACCTTGGTCTGAGCTTAACACTAACTTCACTTTATAGAGGTCAGATGGTAAAATGACTATCACTATCTAATTATACATGTGAAATAGCCCATCAAACATGTGTCGCATGACTTTCGTAGATCTTCTGCGCATAGTTACCTTTTGTGACCTGACCTTGACCTTGACCTTTGCCAACAATCTCACTTTAGCTCATGCGGAATGTTTATTATATCTGTGGGAGTACTTTGGGTGATCATGGTCGCAATCAAAGGCTTTGAATGGAAAGTATGGCCATAAACTCAAGTGCCTCGTTTAATAACTTTGACCCGACCTTGACCTGATATGTTACAACAATTCGAAAATTTAGAGTATGCTTTAGATGCGTCTTAATTAGAGCTTTCGGATGCCGCCTTGCGCCTCTCGCTGCGATCATTGGTTCCGGAGATAACGATACGACAGTCAGAGCCATCTATTGGTAGATCGACGAACTAATCGCGACCGGCTATTTCCAGTAGCGTAACCAGGATTCACTCCAGGAGGGGGCAATTTTTGCTCAGGGGGCATAAAGTACCCCAACCCCAAAAAGCAATCACCGGTTTTGGCCCACTATATTTTAAAAAGGGCATATTTTCACCATTTTCTCTAAACAAAATATATAAATAATTCATTTTTTCGACCAAAGGGGCACGTACAGACATTCAGGGGAAGGCAATTTCCCCGTTTTCCCTCCCCCCCATCCCTTTGTGTACGCCTATGGCTATTTCCCAATCTGACACACCATGTGATTATCACAAATGTATATTTTCAATTTGTCTTTATACAAGTTTTTGTTTTGTCACGCTATTATTCTTTTAACATCAGGGAAATTATCCTACAAATTAGATATAACTTAAATGACGTAATTAAAAAATAAATATGGAAGATCAGAAGTAGAGCTATCAAATCGCTTATTGCTGCGCCGTTTGCAACATAAACCATAAATGCCCATTTTCAGTGATGAAAATATTGTTATATCCTTGGCACTATATTGTTGTTTATGTGTGTTTATATTACAAACCGATTACTGTTTGTGTGGCTGTTATATCCAGGGCACTATAAGACGTCATCGGTCTTACTATTTCCACCAATGAGAGCGGACACAGCTGGTATGTAGCCACTAACCAGCAAGTTGTTTTTCATGACATCAACTGTAAATCTCCAAAAATTATCCCACGAGCATAAGGATATTTAGTTTGTTAAGCATACATTAATATGGCTAATTGGTGGAGCGCATGGGATTCTTCATTCAAGAGACGTGCAGGTGGTAATAGTGACAACTATGGTCTCGTGACGTCATAAGTAACTTTATTTTGTATGTTTTATCTAAAATTATGTATTTAACACTTTGTTAGTGACCAAACGTATCTCGTGTGCGTGTATTTTTTAGTAAGTGCGATACTGCAGTGCGCTATTTTTAACCACCGATTACTAGCGATTTGACGATCCCCATGGACCAGTGTGACAGGAAACAACTAACCTAACCTAACCTAACCTAACCTAACCCCGCCAATAAGTCCAATCGGGACGAAACCTAAGATTCGCTCCTAGCCATTATGACTAAAAGGCCAATAACCGTCGCCGGGAATCGGTGGTTAAAAATAGGGCACTGCAGTATCGCACTTACTAAAATATACACGCATCTCGTGTTGATTTTGGTCTGATATTTATTTTCATAAAATGAGTGATGTTTTCTTATATTTAAATTTGTCAATCCCGTCTATTACTCCATATATATTTAAAAATCAGTCTTCATTATCAGTAAATCGCCAAGACTTCTTCAAGAGAAGGGATAGCTAGGTGAGTCGCCAAGACTTCTTCAAGAGAAGGGATAGCTAGGTGAGTCGCCAAGACTTCTTCAAGAGAAGGGATAGCTAGGTGAGTCGCCAAGACTTCTTCAAGAGAAGGGATAGCTAGGTGAGTCGCCAAGACTTCTTCAAGAGAAGGGATAGCTAGGTGAGTCGCCAAGACTTCTTCAAGAGAAGGGATAGCTAGGTGAGTCGCCAAGACTTCTTCAAGAGAAGGGATAGCTAGGCGAGTGGCGAAGACTTCTTCAAGAGAAGGGATAGCTAGGTGAGTCGCCAAGACTTCTTCAAGATAAGGGATAGCTAGGCGAGTGACGAACAGAACACAGTGATTGCAAGCCAGAGTTGAAGTTGGTGGGTATAAAGTTTACAAAATCACCTATCAATGAAGTTGGAAAGGCTACAGTTATAATGAGTACTTAATGGAAATACGGGGTAATTTTCATTGCATGCTTCCTGTATAGCTCTGTCAACACGATAAGTGCGACTAAAGGTGCAGTGTAAAGTCTACAGCCCTGACACATCAATGCCGGGAATAATATCCTCAGTGAAGAGATCAATTTTGAGGAAGTATTAAATTGACCTGTGATGTGTGTTGCTGATTGCTTATTAGCCTGTTATATTCCTGTTTTAGCTGAAATTGTATGTGTAGCTTGATCAGAGGCGCAGCCAGGGGGTGCAAATGGTGCTCCTGCACCCGGGAGATTTTGCCGGGCCCCCTATGCCCGGCTGCAACCACACGGCCTGGCGGCCGTCATTTTATGCTGTTGTAAAATACCATGAAAGAAGCGGATCCAAAGCCCTCTCACACAATACAAGGACCCTCCTAGTCTGTCAGATAGCCCTATGATAAGGAGGAAGAACCCTTTCGAGGGCCCTCTCAGGCCTGGAATGGGCCCTCTCAGGCCTGGCATGGGGCCCTCAGGCCTGAAATAGGCCCTCAGACCTGGCATGGGCCCTCTCCAGGGGCGTAGCCAAGGAGGGGGGGGGGGAACGGGGAAATTGACCTCCCTGAAGATCCGTACGTTCCCCCTTTGGTCGAAAAAAAAAATTGTTAAGGATTTTTTGTTGTTGAAAATATGACCCTCTAAGGATATAGTGGGCCAAATCCGGTGATTTGTTTTTGGTGAGGGTACCTTATGCCCCCCCCCCCCCACTCTCCCTGAGCAAATGTTACACCCCTGGAGTGAATCCTGGCTCCGCCACTGAAGTACTTTTCAGTACTTTTCACTTTTCAGCACTTTTGCACTTTTGCACAGCACTTTTGCACCAATTGCTTGATTGTAATTTCTGCATTATTATGTGTATTATGAATAAAATCTCACAAACAAAAGTACAACCTATGACCTGCTCACTCTTCTGTCGAGACATTATGTGCATGGGGAACTATGATGCTCATTAGCCCATGGTGTAAATACCGTTCTGCACTATGATAATGTTCCTGTCATTACATAATATGCCACCATACACTATTTTAAACTCAGCTTTTGCTAGTTTTGGTGTCTGTGTCAAGGTTGTATGTCCTTGTTGATGACTGCTGATAAGACAAATGCAAATTAACCTTCTAATGCCCCTCTTGTTTTCTGCTAGCTCTTTAAATTTGTCTGCAAACTTTGAACTCTTTATAACGGACCAGATTGGACCGGTTCAGCTTTTGATTCATCAGCCGGATCGGATTGGATCAGGATCAGAGGCTTACGGATTCGGATCGGATTGGATCAGGATCAGATGCTTACGGATTCTGATCGGATTGGATCAGGATCAGAGGCTTACGGATTTGGATCGGATTGGGTCAGGATCAGAGACTTACGGATTCGGATCGGATTGGATCAGGATCAGAGGCTTACGGATTCGGGTCGGATTGGATCAGGATCAGAGGCTTACGGATTCGGATCGGACTGGATCAGGATTAGAGGCTTACGGATTCGGATCGGACTGGATCAGAGGCTTACGGATTCGGATCGGACTGGATCAGAGGCTTACGGATTCGGATCGGACTGGATCAGAGGCTTACGGATTCGGATTGGACTGGATCAGAGGCTTACGGATTCGGATCGGACTGGATCAGAGCTTACGGATTCGGACCGGACTGGATCATAGGCTTAAGGATTCGGATCGGACTGGATCAGAGCTTACGGATTCGGATCGGACGGGATCAGAGGCTTACGGATTCGGATCGGACTGGATCAGAGGCTTACGGATTCGGATCGGACGGGATCAGAGGCTTACGGGTTCGAATCGGACTGGATCAGGGGCTTACGGATTCGGATCGGATTGGATCAGAGGCTTACGGATTCGGATCGGACTGGATCAGAGGCTTACGGATTCGGATCGGACGGGATCAGAGGCTTACGGATTCGGATCGGACGGGATCAGAGGCTTACGGATTCGGATGGGACTGGATCAGAGGCTTACGGATTCGGATCGGATTGGATCAGAGGCTTACGGATTCGGATCGGACTGGATCAGAGCTAACGGATTCGGATCGGACTGGATCATAGGCTTACGGATTCGGATCGGACTGGATCAGAGCTTATGGATTCGGATCGGACGGGATCAGAGGCTTACGGATTCGGATTGGACTGGATCAGAGACTTACGTATTCGGATCGGACGGGATCAGAGCCTTACAGATTCGGATCGGACTGGATCAGAGGCTTACGGATTCGGATCGGACTGGATCAGAAGCTTACGGATTCGGATCGGACGGGATCAGATGCTTACGGATTCGGATCGGACGGGATCAGAGGCTTACGGATTCGGATCGGACTGGATCAGATGATTACGGATTCGGATCGGATTGGATCAGAGGCTTACGGATTCGGATCGGACTGGATCAGAGGTTTACGGATTCGGATCGGACTGGATCAGAGGCTTACGGATTCGGATCGGACTGGATCAGAGGCTTACGGATTCGGATCGGACTGGATCAGAGGCTTACGGATTCGGATCGGACTGGATCAGAGGCTTACAGATTCGGATCGGATTGGATCTTTTCAAATGAATCCGTTTCGTACTATGCAGCGCAGCCAGCCCTCGCCTTGCCTGGTCGGAAGTCATGTGACCGGCCGGTGCCCGAGGCAGAGGTCACCGATCGGTCAGCCGACTGCTCCGCCGGCCGGGCGGCCGGACGGCTTCAGCGGTCACAAACATGACAACACATAACACCTATTATAAATGAATCGTTTTTCGGGAGTAAAAAGTTTTTTATTTACTAGTTACATGTTCAATAGGAACCAGTAAGGCGCCGTAGTTGGCGATGAACGAGCGAGCGCGAAGGAAATGTATGTGGAATTTTAACTCGATCGGGCAAGCAAGATCGGGCTGAGATACAAAAAAGGGTGCGCACGTGCGTACGTGCAGAGGCACCCACCTTTGACTTGTGGTAAAGTGGCGGCTGAGAGGTCCCTAACCACACACCAAATTTGAACACAATCGGCTCAGCCGTTCCAGAGATATATAATAGGGGTGTGCACGTGCGCACGTGCACACGTGCAGAGGCACCCAACCCTGAGTTGTGTGAAAGTGGCGGCTGAGGGCAGAGGTGCAAAAACCTTTTTGTCTGTCACAAACTATCGGACAACACAAGTAAAGTGTCACACGAAGGCACGTAGAAGTGTAAATCCGATAGAAGAAGTGTAAATCCGATTTTTCTCAGGAGGGAGGGGGGGGCACGTCGGTGATAGAAACAAATTTCGCTCCTCAGCCATATGTTGTTGACCGGGGGGGGGGGGGGGGTAGGGTCGGGTCGGGGTCGGGTCGGATCGGGTCGGGTCGTCAGAGAACCTCATTTTATCTAGTGTAAATTTGTTTTGTTCAGGGGGCCATGCCCCCCCCCCCCCACACTTGGCTACGTCACTGGCCACACGTGGTCTGCTTATGTGCAGGCCACGTGTGACCTTATAACTACCGACACACATATACAGAACCCAACCATTGTAAACGCCACATCTCCTGAACGGCCAAACACGGGTAGGAGCACATCACCAAGCATTTGCATGGCTGACAACTAAAATCGTGGCAACTTGAGATAAGATTCGGAATGAAGCGTCAGCACATAGCTACGAACAATGTAAAAAATACATTGGATATGAGAACCCAAGTCCATCAATTCCAAGGTCTACGCTGATCTGAAGCTTTAACCCTCATTTATGTTTCATTTTTCATTTCATTTTCATTTCAGATTTCATTATCAGATGAAGGTGTGAAACAATGCTCAAAATACTCGCTATAAACTGAAACCAATTTATCAAAAAAATAATCAATTTGCTATTAAATATACCCAATCAAACTGAAATGTGACAAACCAATATCTCATGAGTTAGAAAGCCCGACGTTTCATATTCCCCTAAATTGTTACAGCAAGAGGCATTTTGACTGGGCTTATATAGACATAGACATAGACATATATTGAAACCATCCACAATAAACTTGTGGCTCTTACGGCCTCTCGTCAAAAAGATAAAACATACGAGGAGGGTGGCCCAAAACATGCTCACAAACAGACACACACGCACACATTCCATACATGCCTGTCATATAAGATATAAGAAGAGACACAAGCTCAACGCTGGCAGAACAGGTTCTCAGCCCAGGTCCCGGCACAGGTGGCGCCTGAGGTGTCTGCTGAACACGGGTACCGGGAGCCGTGTCAGGTCCGGTGGTAGCTGGTTGTACTGCTGCGGCGCACGGCTAAGGAAGCGCCGGCGGCCCATCTCCGTTCGGGACCTGGGCACATACAGACTACCGTCCTGCTTGGTGTAACGGTCACGGGTGTCCGACACGCGGACGAGGCCGCTAGCCAGCGCCTCCGGCTCGCCCAGGCGGTATGCCTTATGTACCAGGCACAGTGTGTGGTACTGCACCAGGTCGCCAGCACTGAGCCAACCGAGTTTCTCTAACAGATCCGATACATGATCAAATTATTTGCGGCCGAAAATAACTTTTGCTGCATAGTTAATAATTTTTTGGATCCGGGATAAGTTTTTCTGTGTACCATTGCCGTACACTGATATACAGTAACGGATCTGTGAGAGAACCAAGGCGCTGACCAGGGCGGAGACAACAGAGAGTGGCAGGTAGCTCCTAAGATGTGATAGACCGATGAGAGTGCCAACGCAGTGCCTAGTGACTGTCCCAGTGACGCAGTGTCTAGTGACTGCCTAGTGACTGTCCCAGCAACGCAGTATACGTGGCTGTCCCAGCTGAGAGTGCGATCAAAGAGTAAACCAATATTTTTTGATTCCGAAACGGGGATGAGATCATGATCGCGAAATTTCACCGTGAAGCTGGGGACTTGTCGTAAATTTTGAGCACTTCCCAAAAGCATCAGCTGAGTCTTTCCGGCGTTTACTTTCAGTCCGCTGGCTCGGAACCAAACATCAAGAGAGGCCAAGGTACGCTCCATTTGAGCGACAACGTTTTTTAATTCAGATTTTTTGCCGCTAATCAAAATTTGAGTGTCGTCGGCGTACTGAACGATCACGGAGCCTTCGGCATACAGACTCAGGTCGTTGGCAAAGATGCAATAGAGCAGCGGACCGAAAGCAGAGCCTTGAAAAACCCCGATGCCATTGGGAAGTGGAGCCGACTTTTGGGTAATTCCCAGGTTGTCAGTGAAGCTGACACTCTGGGTGTGGTCCCGAAGGTAAGCCGAAAACCAGGAGATGTCAATTCCGTAGAGCTGTAATTTCGTCAGAAGTTTGGAATGGTCTATCACATCGAAGCACTTGGTCAAGTCCAACAGGCACAGGAGGGAAATCTCTCCCCGGTCGTTGGCGGAAAGGATGTGGTCAGAAATCGTTATCAGTGCGGTTTCCGTCGAGTGGCGAGGACGAAAACCGTGCTGAGTGGGTGCGAGGAGATGATTCATGGAAAGGTAACTGTAGAGCTGTTGGTAAACGGCCCGCTCTACAATTTTGGCAACCAATTTTGGCAATGATAGCGTTCTGGGAGGAGTGTCCAATCTTGGGACGTGTGCGGGTAATGTCAGTGTACCCTATTAATATACCTACACTAAAGCCTACACAGCGAATAGCAGGTTAACGTTGACTAAAGCCTACACAGCGAATAGCAGGTTAACGTTGACTAAAGCCTACACAGCGAATAGCAGGTTAACGTTGACTAAAGCCTACACAGCGAATAGCAGGTTAACGTTGACTAAAGCCTACACAGCGAATAGCAGCTTAACGTTGACTAAAGCCTACACAGCGAATAGCAGGTTAACGTTAACTAAAGCCTACACAGCGAACAGCAGGTTAACGTTGACTAAAGCCTACACAGCGAATAGCAGGTTAACGTTGACTAAAGCCTACACATGGCCAAAAATAAGCATAGAGTGGAAAATTAAGCAAAAAAACACCAGTATTTTGGTGGTGGGCTTATGGCATCCTGGGAGGAACGTCCAATCTTGGGACGTGTCCGGGTAATGTCAGTTTACCCTACCAATACACTAAAGCCGAAACAGCAAATAGCAGGTTAACCCGCGCACTGCAGGGGGTTTGGCGCCGAACACAAACTGCAGGGGGTTGATTTCCGCCCCCCCCCCCCCCCCCGTGAGATCTTGAAAACTGCGCTACGTAGCGTCAAGCGGCATACGGCGTTTGATAGCTTGATACAAGTTCTATCGGAAGTATTTCAGTATTTTTTTTAGATCAGGTCAAAATTGAGGTCACCAGAGGTCATCAAAGGTAAAATTTTCCCTTTTTTTGTATCCTGTTTTAGGACTTCGCTCCAGAAGATCCCCTATATCTCGGGAACTATGCTAGCTACAAACAAACAGGTAAAAGCGATCGCCAGCCATTGCAATTTGCAATCGACTACATATCCTCAAATTTGATCTGGGGTCAATATTTGAGACTCCAGAGCAGTGGCGTATTTAGAAATCAGCCAAGGGGGGGGGGGCACATGCTTTTGGAGCACAATTCCTGTTTTGAGTCTAGGACCTAATAGGACCTTCTGGATCATGTTATTATAGGCCATTCTTGAAGACCCAGGTGAATTTGTGGCGCAGTGACCCCACGTGTTAAATCTATCGTCCGGATTTGGTTTTTCATCGGATTTTGTTTTATATGTAAATACGAGCGAGCGCAAAGCGCTTGCTCGTCCTTCCGTGGTATATGGGGAAAATACGAATATGAGCGGCCCGGCCCGACCCGGCCCGGCCCGTGGCGACGCTTTTGAGAAGCTAATATCTCTGCAACCGCACGTCCGATTGACAAGGGGGTTTCTTTGCTGAGTAACCCCATTCACCCAAACCTGTTTCAGACCGGTGCCGACTCATGTGGGTGACTACTACTGCACGTGGCACGTGCCGCGTGAGGGGTGTTGAAAAGTGATTCCTCGCAAAAACTCTGTAACGGCTGAGCCGATTGTATTCAAATTTCGTGTGCGGTTAGGGACCTCTCAGCCGCCACTTTCCCACAAGCAGGGGTGGAGTGCCTCTGCACGTGCGCACGTGCACACCCCTATTATATATCTCAGGAACGGCTGAGCCGATTGTGTACAAATTTGGTGTATGGTTAGGGACCTCTCAGTCGCCAATTTCCCACAAGTCAGGGGTGGGGTGCCTCTGCACGTGCGCACTGCGCACCTTTTTTTGTATCTCAGAAACTACTTGCCCTATCGAGTTGAAATTCATCATCATACATTTCCTTCGCGCTCGCTCGTTCATTGCCGACTACGGCGCCTTACTGGTTTATTATTATTGGCAATCAAGAGCTGAAGCGCAACTGCTAATAAAAAAGTAAATGTACATACATACTGACGTGATGAATATGATGATTAAGCGACGTGATGAATATAATGAATAATACATCTGAAGTGGTTTTGACGATCAGTATTTCTAAGGACATGATCGCTTAGTAAATTTTCACAGGAATGACATATAATTATTTTTGCTGCCATTTTGACCCCGCGTACTTAATGAGAAGGAGCATTTTGTCCCCGACCTTATCCATTAGGACAGAACATTTTACCACCCCTGCGACAACTTACGGAAGCCCGGGGAGGACCAAAACTCAAAGGATCGGAATGAAGTGTGGCATACTTGTTATTGGCCTAGAGAAGAACGCCGTGTCAATTGGCAAGCTTGTACCGACGAAAAAGTTTTTTTTTGGACACCCTAGGGTGCAGAGCCGGTGGCAGCTGCGACGGTGGTGGCGGTGCGCGAGATTAATATGTCATAATCGTATTTTGCAAATTCATTTTTTTTTGCAACAGGTGATCTGAGGTAAAAACAAAAATAACGTGATTTTATGTGGCCATTTGAAATTCGCATTTTTCATGCCAGAATCATCCCCTATATAGATAAGCCTTGGATGGTAAAAAATTGGAGATAGTTTTTCTCTAAATATTTTATTTTGAGTGTATTTTGATTTTTTTGTGTATTTGGAATGTATTTTTATTTTTCCGATTTTTTTTTTGGGGGGGGGGGCGGGACATCCGACAGAGGCATTCTGAAGTCAATTCTTTCCATGTAAAGCCGTAATGCTTAAAGTACAAAAAATGGGCGACCCAGCCCCCCCCCCCCCCCCCCCCCTGTGGCGGAGCCCCTGCCATTGCCTGCCGTAGTTTTCAATTATGTTTAGGTCGCGTTGGAGGGATTCTTGCATTGCACATTATCTACGTTTCGCTGTAATATTCAAAGAGATATAGGTAGACAATGCTTATTTTGTTCAAGAACCATATAGATAATACGTATAAAACCGCTTGAATTATCAGTAAAAAAACTTTGTCCTGGTTATCTTGAAATTTACACACAAATGGAGTCCGTGCCGAATGGACACATCATATTCTGGAGTGTGACTTCGGCGCCAAGGGGGGGGGGGCATGGCCCCCATGCCCCCCCCCCCCCCTTAAATACGCCACTGCTCCAGAGGTCAAAAAAGGTGGAAATTTTGAGTTTTGCCAAACCGTGTTTCGCTAATAACTTTAACGTAATAAAGGTAACGAAAAACTGTTTACGCCATTGTGTTTGTCTTGTCAAGGCGCTTCGAATGATATATGGTGACCTTGTTAGTTCAACTTAAAAACTTGACCACAGGTCACGTGACCTTGACCTGAGGTCAAGACCCAAGTAGGTCATGTTGCATATAGGGAGACGTGTTAAATACATTTCTGTCGGTTTTACTTCTCTACATTCATTATGTCGCGAGTTATTGACAAACAAGTGATGGTGAATTCGGATGACCTCAAATGATCCCATAGGGGTCACTGAACAAAACTTACACAAGGATCATCAATAACATCCTATCATATTGCGCTCTGAGGGCGGTATAATGTGCTCTGAGGGCGGCAAGATGCCTTCAGAGGGCGACAAGACATCTTCTGAGGGCAGCATAATGCACTTCGATGGCGGCAAAATAGTTTCCGAAGGCGACACGATGTTTTCCGAGGGCGGCATGATGCCTTCCGAGGGCGACACGATGTTTTCCGAGGGCGGCATGATGCCTTCCGAGGGTGGCATAATGTCTTCCGAGGGCGGCATGATGCCTTCCGAGGGCGGCATAATGCCTTCCGAGGGCGTCGATGTACCTTCTGAGGGCGGCATAATGCGTTGTGAGGGCGGCAGGCTGTCTTCTGAGGGTGCCAGGGTGCCTTCCAAGAGTGCTGCGACGCTGTCGGTGGACACAAGGGCGCCCTGGCGGCATCCCGAGAACGCTACGGCGCATGCGCGGCGCCGGCAAATCCTTTGCAAAAACGGCGCCGCGGTGCTCGAAGGCGCCGTTTTCTAAGGCAGTGGGCTTCAGCCCCTACATCCCCCCCCCTGGATCCGCCACTGAGAGGCGTCACTGGAACAGGCCCAAAGACACTCCCGGGCCGCGGGAAATCGGCTGTGCCATAACAAGCGCCTCTATAATTGTAACTGTCGGTGGCTGCCGCTAGATGGACACGATGACAATGCAGTTTGCAGTGGTACATGGCAAGGCGGTACAGTTTGCAGTGGTACATGGCAAGGCGGTACAAAGAGGATTGATGCCTCATTTCACAGTGCCACAGTTATCGCTCCCCTGCCTCTGGCAGAGGTGCAATTGCAGACGTCTGTACCATTCCTCGCTGACCTATATTTACTTCCCTCAACAAATATTGTGATAATTACCATGTTCAAGGGAATAGGTCACCTTGAAAGTCGTCTTTAAATTTGGCTATACGGGGTATTTCGAGCTGAAAAAAAAATATGACATTTGTTTGGACGATAGATGGATATCCGTCGAAAATGGGAATGTTTCTCTCTTCTCCTTCATGACCACAAACAAACTTCATGACAATGTATGACGTCATGCACAGAGCTGCATAATCTTACGCACTTGCTCACGTGCGAAGATGACACGTGCGAAGGTGACAGTTTTGGAGAGAAAAAACGATGGGATTTTGTGACAAATTTCAATACAAAAGTAATCAGATAAGAATATAGTTACTTCTCAAAATGTTCGTGATTAGGTCAATTTTTATAGTTAGATATAATTACTCTTCAGACAATTTGGTGACTAGGAATTTTGGTAAGAACTAAGTATTTTGAGGTCAAAAGACATATTCAATCTCAGCTTCGCGAATGATACAGGAATTCACTACGGTGCCAAAACTAGATGCTGGGCGCTGCAAAATCTTACCCACACGGTCAGTGGACCTATTCCTTCACCACAGTGACAGTGACAAAGTTCGCGAACTTTGGATGTGACAATTCCATGAAGGTGACACTTCAGACATGCAAAATTTCCGTATGTGGTGTGCCCCGCTGAGCTGCCAAGGTAATCTTCTGCTTGGTGGTTTGTTTATATCAGAACGCTTTCATCCGGTGTGTTGAAGTGTGGCTGGTCGATGTTGTATGGCGTTCGCCATTGACTGGGGGGGGGGGGCGTTTAACGCACCCCCTGATGAATTTTCGCAATAGCTGAAAACTAATAGCCAATTCTTTCAGAATCATGCTAGCGCTATCAACGTGAAACTTCGGGTACCTTCTTATACATCATTTGTTTGTCTTGTGTGCAAAAATAAAGAAATTTCGTAGACATTTTGTCGAGTTATAGCGAATTTAGTGACGTCGCTACACACGAATTGTACACCAAAATCAGCTCAACTTTGCCAGGCCGTACAAATGCCACATTTGAAGCAAAATGCAATCGAAAAACTCCAAAAGATAGCAAATTGCAACGGATAAAAACTACCTATCTCGGAGTTTTGACAATTTTAGTTTCTGACCCTCATAAACACCAACAAAAAATTGGGAAAATTTCACAAAATCAAAATTTCTCAAATATTCAAAAACCGGAAGATATGTCAGAGTACCATACCTAGGCAACTATCATACCAAATTTCAAACTGATATCTCCTTTTTTGACTGACTTATGACATCTAAAGTATGGGTAACTCATGACATATTTTGAAATTGCGTTTTTTGGCTTTTAGTGACTAGATACAGACAAATAAATGTCACCAAGTAATAAGAATAAGAATAATTTCGCGAGCCGGTGATTGCCGTGCAAGCTCACGTCGTGGTGGCTGCGCGGCCGACCTTCGGTCTCAAATACAAGTTATGCGCTCCGCCAGGAACGGAGGTTTAGTGAGAGCGTGATAGGCAGGGACGGAGGAACGTCACGAAAAGTGTGGGGGGGGAAGTGAAACTTCGATCTCGTTTTGGGATAACCCCAATCTCCCTGTGGACAATTTCTTTGCAGATTTGGTCTGTTCTCGTCTTGGCGAACCTTTTGCCATCAAAAACCTTTCTCACCGAGCAAAAGA
Source organism: Chirona hameri (assembly GCA_036785665.1). Lineage (NCBI taxonomy): Eukaryota > Metazoa > Arthropoda > Thecostraca > Balanomorpha > Balanidae > Chirona > Chirona hameri. The sequence goes on along the minus strand of JAXIVJ010008051.1, from coordinate 39,259 downwards.
CAATATTTTAGCCCCAAAATGGCCGAAAAGTGAGGGGGCCACCCCCCCCCCCCCCCCCCCCCACGCACACACACACACATACACACTGTTTCTACGCCTATAGACTGATAGGGTTTAGTGTTCGACTTGTGTTTTCACTCTGAAATCAAACCTACCGTCAGCTGACTAATTATTCTTCTAATAGGTCAAGACTACGATAAACTGGGGAGGTGTGTTACTGAAGTATGTGGGGGGGAGATCCCCTAAAGGTATCGCATAATTATATTTTAAAAAACATAGAATTTTGCTTCCTTATGCGTTAATAGCTGATTCCAAGTAAACTACCCTCAGTAAAAGCTACGAAGATTTTATTTTAACCCTCGCCTTGGTGGGTGGGGAGTCATTTTGACCCCCTTCTTCCCTGAGGGTTTTCGGAAATAGCGGGAAAACAGCGGCGGGCATCGCCGCCAAATTTTGTACAGCTATTTGGGCATCAATTACCCACATTTTGTGAACGTTGTGACCTCATGTCATCTCAGGTCAGATCATCAGGTCCCGTCAAGTGACCTTACCTAAACAAATGTTTGTGGTCGTGCCAGAGCCAGTTTTTGTCCCAGAGATTTGAAACTTGCAGGATTTCATAAGGTCATAAGTACCTACAATTCGTTTATCTCGGATTTTGTTGTATATCGGGGGCCTACGGTCATGTCAATTTCGTGACCCATTATAAGTTAATGGGAAAATATACCAATGCTTCTTATTCAAAGAATATGCATTAGATCAGGCCAATTCTTTCAGAATCATGCTATTTTAGCTCATTCTTGATGACTCAGGTGCAATTGTTGCTCGGTGACCTCTGCAAGGTCAGCTGAGGTCATCTGAGGCCACCAGCACTTGTGTGCCAATAACTCTTGACACAATACAAATAGAGACGTGCGAATGACAGCACCGTGTTTGCATTGTCGAGTTGCGTCGCCACATATGCAGCATGACCTACCTGGGTCACCAAATGACCTTGACCTGAGGTCAAATATATATATATATATATATATATATATATATATATATATATATATATATATATATATATATATATGTATATATATATATATATATATATATATATATATATATATATATATATATATATATATATATTATAAACTACGCTACCATTGACTGTGCCTCACATATTAAATGATGTTTGAAAGTTGGAGATATACATCATGCTGAGAGTCATTGTGACACATTTTTCGGCTTGTGTTCGTGTTCGTGACAGTCGTGACACTTTTTGCACCTCTGGTCATGCATATGGTATCTTGGATATGGAAACTATTGCATACAATAACCAAGGACTAGATCTAGGCATATATACGCAGGCTGAGGCTGCTTGTAACGTAAACAACGGCGTTGTAAGGACCCGAAACAAGTTTCGGGCGCCCGAATTAGAGTCTTCTAAAAGGGACTCTGTCCTAGTCCTGTGCGAATATCCTAGTCCGACACTAGTCCTGTGTTGAAATTACTTAGCGTAGCGAGGTAATTATTTCACCACAACCCATTTTTCGATCTGCTCTACAAATCGTATCGATGGCGTATCTCAGTTCAAAACACCATGTTAAAGGTGAACTATTTATTCCCTTTAGCCAATCATTCTGATAACGTAACCCTTGTTGATTTCATCTAATGAACACAAACACAATGAGATCTCAAAAAAGCACAATTAAAACCTCAATTCAAGATGATCCACTGTGAGCTGGCTCCCCATGTCCGCCTGACACCTGATGTTTCAGCCGCAGCGGCAGACTAAGCTGACTGCAGCCAGATCCGGACGGCCAGTTCCCGAGCCATTAACGTTAAGCAGTGCATTTAAATGCGCTGTCAGACTTACACCACCATCCAAACCTGTCTCGCCACCAGTACACCACCATCCAAACCTGTCTCACCACCAGAATAGAGCCGGAAGGAAGGAGTTAGCTGTCGCAGGGCTGGGTCAAATGTCAACTGCAGATATAGTAAGGCGGTTATGTGAGCGCTGGCGGCCTTCGTTCTGCCGTTGTGATGACAAAGTCAAGGTCAAGGTCTCTGCACTGCCAAAGATAAAGCGTGGTCTCATGGTATAACATATACGCAAATACAACGCTTTGAAATCTGGAGCAGAATGAGTCTGTTTCTGTCAAGAAAAGGCAAACATGTGTACTAAAAAGTAAGAATGCTAAAAAGAAAAAATGTGCAATAAACACTCAGATGAGAGGTATCCTTGAGAGAAAATCGGTAGTTTGCGTTTCGCTCTCCAGCAGAATGCCGGAATCAGTATGATGCCTGGCACAGTATGCCGTATATATGATATGGCACAGTATATGATATATGATATGGCACAGTATATGATATATGATATGGCACAGTATATGATATATGATATGGCACAGTATGCGGTTACCGAGTTCGTTATGCTAATCGGGGCGGACAGCTGGGCTCATTATGTCTGTATGATGCTTGGTCCGACCTGCTGACTTCGGTGAGATGCTTCATTCAGGATTCAGTTTTGTGTTCCAGTGCTACCAGTATTTCACGTGTGTTGGGTGTGCTAATTGGGAAATTATTTGATGTGTGTCTGAATGTTCAGCACTGTCATTTACGTACTTATGGTGTGTCTATGTTGTCTTTTCAATGTAATTCGGGGGTAAAGTCATGCATATTTTATGAAAACGCGAAGCCTTCTGGGCTCTGGTATGCTCCGGAAACAAAGTCTAAAGTGGTTTCGGCCATTTTTTCTTCTTCTGTCTGGTGCCATGTTGTGTTTCTGTCGTTCCCCCATGACGGCTCCACTCAGCCGTCATATGCAGGGGTGGTAAAGGTGCTTTGAGTGCCCCGACCAAAAGTGACACGTACAAAAATGACCCCAGCTCTGCTGGGGTTATTTTTTTTTTTACTTCACATCTGCATGCTCACAAGTCACATCATCCCTATAGTTTAACCCGTGCCGTGCCGGGGGAGGGGGGTGTTTAGACACCCCCTCATGTTTTTCACGGATTGCAGAAAAACGGCGACGCGCAGCGACGCCGTTTTGGGTACAGCTGTTTGAGCATTAATTGTCCACATTATGTCATAAAAATACTTCGGGTCATCTCAGGTCAGGTCACCAGACCAGGTCACGTGACCCAACCTAAAAAACTTGTGGTTGTACCACAGGCACAGTTTTTGGATGATCGGTTTTACACTTACAGGATTTCAGAAGGTCATATATATCTACAATTTGTTAATCTTGGATATTTAATATCAGCGACCTAAGGTCGGGTCAATGTCGTGACCTCCCCATTATAAGTCAATGGGAAATATTAAAATGCTCCCTATTCCAAGGATACGCAAGATAGCAGTCTAATTCCTTCTGGATCATGTTATTATAGGCCATAATTGATGACCTAGGTGCCATTTTTGTTCAGTGACCCCTACAGGGTCAGCCGAGGTCATCCGAAGTCACCAGTTCAGTTCTATGTCAATAACTCTCGACATAATGACGATAGAGACCTCGGAACAGGGTGAGAGTTCCAATTAGCACCTTGGTCCCAAGAGGATACGGTGCTTGGTCCACAAACAAAACCAACCTTTTAACATTAGCGAAGGGGTAAGATAAGACCTCTTTCGCTGTCAAAATAGGAGCTTTTAAAATAGGAAATAGGAGCTAGACTTAGGAGCAAAATTTTATTTAGATAAGTTAGAAAACTTGAATCGATCTTTCTTTCAGGGCATGTTGGCTGTAATTCGGCGCTGTATAATTATCTATATAGTCATTCAAAAATTGCGAGTTATCATTTATTTATATAGAGGTAAGGGATTCTCCGTCCAGATGACGTTACAACCCCTAAGTCGGATTCGGTAAAATCGCCGGATGACTCTACCCTATTATAGGGCCTTGCACCATGCGCCATAAACGACGCAATTGCTCTGGATGCACGGCATAAAGCCCAGGCTACCCAGGCCCAGGCCGGCATAAAGCCCAGGCCGGGCCGGGGCCGGCTAAAGCCCAGGCCGGCATAAAGCCTATGCGTGATTTGTAAAGGAAATCACGCGCGTGTTCTCCGTGTTCGCAGAGCTTCCTTGACGTCCGGGATCTGCCGGTCAAGCAAATCACGCAAGGATACTCAGCACAAATTAATCAAGTTTAGGTCTAGTATAGACCACAATACGCGAAATCAAGAAAACAATGATAAAAACCCTACAACTCGCAATCTCGGAAAGCACGACAACAAGTTCAGAATTTGAACTTTTCATCGTTACGTCCGTGACGTGTCTGCGGAATTTCCTTGACGTTTCATCCGGGATCTGCGTGATGTGCCAGTGTAGCTCACCCAATGCATTTACTATCAGCTGAACTTGCTCTGTCACGCAAATCCCGACAACACGGATAACACGCACGTGATTTTCAGGAAATCATGCATAGTGTAGCCTGAGCTTAACCCTCGCCCTACGGGGGGGGGGGGCTGACAGGCCCCCCTGATGTTTTTCTTGAATAACTTTTTACACATGCGGCGCATCTTACTGGACATTTTAGTAGCTGAGTTTACAACCATTATACGTATGCTGTAAAAATGTAATTGGAATTGGATAAGTAGTTTGGGAGATAAGCATGTTTTGATGACGTCATGTTGGTAACAAAAAGAGAAATATTTGAAACATCGTAGAAAACAGAGTTTTAAAAGCAAATTGCAAACGCAATGCACCAAAGACACAAAATGGCATTTTATTTCAAAAGGAAATCTCGGATTTTCCAAATTTGGGGTTTTTGATCCCTATTTTTTTGTTTAATTGGAAAAATCCCACAAAATCATAATTTTCAAAGATATTAGAAAAACCGGAATACATGTAATAGAACTGAGTATGGACAATACCCATGCCAAATTTCAAAGCAATATCTTCATTTTTGACTGAGTGATGGCTCCTTAACCCTATTTGTAACAGGGGGCGGATTCCGCCCCCCCCCCCCTCATGTTTTTCGCAGATATCTCCAGAACGGCTAGGAGCAGGGCCATGAAATTTTCGGACTTTTCATAGAATTAAATACCGCATTTGGAGTCAAAATTTTTAGTTCTTAACCTCAACAGAGGCGGTTCCAGGGCCCAGTTTTGGGTGGGTTCGGAGGCGAAATTTGGCGATAATACGGAAATGCGATCTTCACGGTTTCTTCCTAACTGCATCAAGTATAAATGAGTTACATCGGTTTACGGTGATTGCAACAAGTGCAAATTAGTTAATGTTAATGAAATATCATAAAAATTGCATGGCAGAGGCGGTTTCAGGGGCTTGAAAAGGGGGGCTTCCAGGAAGTATTCAATGCTTGGCGGGAAGCCAATAGAGCGATGTAAGGGGCATTTATAGCTATCAAGATGTAAAAGATAGCTTCTGCTTCCATTATTTGCATAATTTATTACATATAGAGTTTCAGGGGCGTGTTCAGGAGCATAAAAAGGGGGGTGACTGGCATAGAGATGACAATATGCCAGCGATAACGGCGCAATAGACGTTTATCTTATAATGATATATGCACATATGAGGCCAGAAAAGGGAATAAAGTCATTTTTGGCAGAGGCGCGCTCAGGAATGGAAGAAAGGGGGTCATATTATTGCAAGGAAACTAAGAGGCATGGGCGTACAATGACATAACATACTGCAGTTTTCGGATGAAACACGCACCACAGGCTACTCTAGGAACGATTATAAGATAATAGGCGAGTCCAGGTAGGGTAAAAAGTGGGGTAAGCAATGTCATTGAAGTTGTAAGTGAAATAGTCACTGTTGACTAGTTAGTATCATAATAGCGGATAATATACTTTTCAAAATGTCTTGCGCCGCCCCAGTTTGGATCCTGGATACGCCTATGATGAAGTGCAACATGCAAAAAGGAACTATCTACGATCAGTAACATATTTATAGTGCTGGGTAGCAACTTGTCTGCAGTTAATATTTTTTCCCAATTTACCTCCCTTTTTCACTAACCTGGTACCGCCTATGGCAAAGAAATATGATTTATAACCGTTTTGTCTAATGTCACAATCACATACCATTTCATTTATCAAAAAAAAAAACATAAAAAATGGTTTTATTACGCATTTACTTCACCCCCATATTGAGTGACCTGCACACGCCTATGATTTTTGAATTTTCAAACTTCACCGTCATATATCAATTTCCAATTCAATCTTTATCGAGTCCTTTTAAATGTGTTCAAATCGGTCGATAAACATGAAATCTATGTCGGATCAAAAATACCACTAAAATTTCTAGTTTTTGCCCCCCCCCCCCCCCTGTTGCCCCCCTATCCAAAATTTATATTTTTTTTATTATTTAGAAATGTAGATCGTGTTGAGAGGAACCAAACACCGTTTCATTTTTGAAAATCGGACGGGTAGATCTCGAGATCTCTGGGGGTGGGCGGAATCCGCCCACCCCCCCCCCCCCTGTTACAAATAGGGGTAGCCAGGAGCCTGTTACAAATAGGGTTAAGAGTAAGAAGCTGATGACGTCATTTTTAATAACTTTTTTGATTTTTTTGACAAGATACGAACAAATCATTACCATTTCTGTATTTCTGAGCCAAAACTGGTCCAGGAGCATGCCTTTTTATTTACATTTATTAATTTCTAATTTTGAGGTTTTCTGAGGAGCAACATCGCTGTTCTGGACGTGGTAAATCCGAGGTCATTCACTTGATCTGGATGGTCACCCGTTGACCTGAAACCTAAACATTGCATACGGTCAGATTCCTCTCATAACAGGCAACAATTTTTTAGCAATTTTTACAACTGTACGTCCTACCGTTGGGGGGGGGGGGCAAAACATAGCTTCAGGACCTTTGGTGGGTGACATGGTCACCACCCCCGACCTCCCAGACGTAGATAAAAAAAGACGTAGAACGTAGAAAGACGTAGATAACTCGTAGATAAAACATAACGCTAACGCGTAAAGAAATTGCCCGATGTATTTACGCGGTCCCGCCCCTTGCAATTGTCAAAAATACGGAGACAAAACGCTCCAACAACACGTACGAATGCTGCAAAAAACGTTCCGAGAAGGAAAAAAACGTTCCAACGAATCCACGTACGAACGCTTCCAAATGTGGCCCCACCGGCCCCGCCCTTGCATTGTCAAAATATACGGAGAAAAGCCGTTCCAACAACGTACGAAGGCTGCAAAAAAACGTTCTAACGAAACCGTTCCAACAGATCCCAAAAATATACGGAGAAAAAAAACGTTTCTAACATCACGTACGAACGCTGACAAAAAAAATGTTCTAACGAAACCGTTCCAACGGATCCATTTTTTTCTTCACAAAGCGCTTGTAACATGCTATATCCCGCGCACTGCTGGGGGATTGATTTCCGTACCCCCCCCCCCCCCCCCCCCCCCTCAGGTTTTTCAAAGATAGCGAAAAAACGGCAGTGCGCAGCGCCGACGGGTTTTCGCACACCTGTCAGGACATCAATTGCGCACACTTTGAAAAAAAATAACCTAGGGTCATCTCAGGTCAGGTCACCAGACCAGGTCAAGTGACCCCACCTCCAAAAATGTTTGCAGTTGTGCCAAAGCCAGAGTTTTTCACCGATCAGTTTGAAACTTACAGGATGTTATGAGGGCATACGTACTTACAATTCGTTAATCTCGGAATTTTGATATCGGTGACCTAAGGTCAGGTCAATTTCGTAACCTCCCCATAATAAGTCAATGGGGAAATATACAAATGCTAAGGATATGCATGATATTAGTCCAATTACTTCTGGATCATGTTATTATATGATATTCTTGATGATCCAAGTGTAAGTTTTGTTCAGTGACCACTATTGGGTCATTTAAGGTCATGCGAGGTCACCATCACTTTGTCAATAACTCCCGACATAATAAAGCTAGAGACGTAAAACAGACATAAATGTGTTTGTCTCGTCAAGACACGTCTTCCCATATGCAACATGCCCTACTTGGGTCACCACTTGACTTTGACCTGAGGTCAATTTTTTAAGTTAACTTAACAAGGTCACCATGTATATCATTCAAAGCGCCTTGAAAAGATAAACACAATGACGTTAATAGTTTTCCGTTATCTGTATTTAAAAAAAGTTAATAGCGAAAAACGATTTAGAAAACAATGCCATTTTTTTTCTTTTTTGACCTCTTGAGCCTCAAATATTGACCTGAGATCAAATCTAGGGACACCTTAGCGATTGCAAATTTCACTGGCTGGCGTTTGATTTTTCGATTTGTTTCTAACTAGCATAGTTTCTGAGATATATGGGAATTTCTGGAGCGATATCCTAAAACAGGAAAAACTGGAAAGTTTGACCTTTGATGACCTCTGGTGACCTCAATTTTGACCTGACCTAAAACAATACTGCATACTTTCGATAGAACATGTATCATGCTATCACATTCCGTTTTCCGCTTCTCGCTACGTAGCGTAGTTTTCGAGATATCAGGGGGGGGCGGAAATCAACCCCCCCTGCAGTTCGTGTTCGGCGCAAAGCTCCTGCAATGCGCGGGACATGGTTCATCCTGACTTTGACATAGGGATGCGTGAAACGCCACAGAAAATTTGAAGTGGAACATATACAAGTGTTTCATAAACTGGATAAAATCGGATGAAACTTTAACTTGGCATAGATATACACAACTAGGAAAGTTATTTATTATTTGGATGGCTGGCATGATGGACAATATTGTCAACAATTGTGGTAATATGATTAATAACATGCCAAGTATGTATTTTAGTGCCCAAATTAATTATTTAAAAAGACATTTCGACATCACTGTCATCATCAGGTCTGAAGTTTTGTAAAAAAAAAAAAATAATGACAACATTTAACAACAATATTTTTGGTCATACCGGAAGATACCATCATCTCTGTGACATGAGCGAATCTGTTTTTGTTATTTTGTGTGTCATTCATTTTTTTTTAAAACTTCATACCTGATGATGACAGTGATGTCGAAAGCTTCTCTATTTTAATAATTCCTTTGGGCACTAAAATACATACTTGGCATGCTATTGATCATGTTAACACATGTTTTGACAATAACATACACAACCGTTTTGTCTAACGAAAGGAAATGTTTTCTTGCCTTGCCGATCATTAAATAATATATTTGTATCTAAAGATCCGTCAGAGTTTCATTCGACCTAGCTTCTACCTCACGATTTACAAGTCTGCTAAATTATGGTCTGTTGAAGTATTCGCCTTTGTGTATCAAATATAAACATTTGGCATATTGCTTCATCCAAATTAGCACGTGTTTTCGTGAACGGATACTATTTCCTTTCAAATCCATGTAAGATGAGGCCTTGAAACACAGGCGGCCAGTGCGCCCCTTTGGCGACCAAAGAGTCTCCTCAGGCGGACAGAGCACCTCCTCTCAGACGGCCAGAGCGCCTCCACTCAGGCGGCCAGAGCGCCCCATCTCAGGCGGTCAGAGCGCCCCCTCTCAGGCAGCCAGATGGCCCTTCTCAGCTGGCCAGAGCGCCCCTCTCAAGCGGTTAGAGCGCCCCCTCTCAGGCGGCCAGAGCGCCCCCTCTCAGGGCTGACAGAGCGCCCCCACTCAGACGGCCAGAGCACCCCTCTCTGGCGGCCAGAGCGCCCCCTCTCAGGCGGCCACTGCGCCCATCTCAGGAGGCCAGAACGATCCCTCTCAGGCGTCCAGAGCGCCCCCTCTCAGGCGGCCAGAGCGATCCCTCTCAGGGCTGCCAGAGCGCCCCCACTCAGACGGCCAGAGCGCGCTCTCTCGGGTGGCAAGAGCGTCCCCTCTCAGGCAGCCAGAGTGCCCCCTCTCAGGCGGCCAGAGCGCCCTTCTCAGGCGGCCAGAGCGCCCCCTCTCAGGCGGCCAGAGCGCCCTTCTCAGGCGGCCAGAGTGCCCCCTCTCAGGCCAGCAGCAGCCCCTGCCAAAGACAAAGCGCCCCTCGGCTGAGTTTAGGGGGTCAACTGCCCCCCCCCCCCCCCCCCCCTGCCTCTCCCCCTCTTCCGCCGCCACTGCTAGTAACCCTCCCATCCCCAAAGGTGGATCCAGAACGGGTGTTGTGGGGGGGGGGGGGGGGGGGCAATCCCTAAAAGTATCACACAATTCTGAAAACTCATCGGATTTCGCATGCTTATGTATTGAGAGCTGATTTTTAAAAAGAATCCTCAGTAAAAGTTGCTTAGATTGTTGACTACCCCGCGCCCCGCTGGGGTCGCCTGCCGAACGCTGGGGAGGTAAATTTTACCCCCCCCCCTCCCCCTCGTATCTTCCGAACCAATAAACGCAGTGGGAAGGCGATCGAAGAAGGCGATCGAAGGCTCTCAAGGCGATGAATATAATGCAGACTAGAAATTCTTAAAATAAGGTCACATGTCAGGTCACGGTCAGGTCAAATGTCAAAATTGAGGTGTTTGATTTTTGGGGCCATTCTTTTCAAACCTTAGATTGCGACAATTATCACACAAGGTGCTCTCAAAGCAATAATGCATCTCCAGTATAACCGAAAGTGAAATTGTAAGCAAAGGTCAAGGTCAAGGTCAGGTCACAAAAGGTCACAGGTCTACGAAAGCTATGCGATACATGTTGTATGGGTTATTTTACACGTATAATTCGATAGTAGCTGCCATTTTCACAACCTGCCCCCATATAATGACCGTCAGGTCAAGGTCAGGTCACAATAAGGACACAATTTGAAATTGAGTAATCTAAATAACAAAAAGGCATGTGCCTAAGCCAGCTTTGTCTCCGAAATACAGCGGTGGTGTTTATTTGTCTGTATTTGGTCCCTAAAACCCCCAAAAACGTAACTTCAAAAAATGACCTCATGTGTTACTTATACGTAGGGAGCCATAAGTCAGTCAAAAATAAGTATATTTCTTTGAAATATGGTTTGAGTATCGTCCATACTAGGTTCTCTAACATATATTCCGTTTTTAAATATCTTTAAAAAAAATATGATTTTGCGGGAATTTTCCCCCGAAACAAGGTTTTTGAATTTTTGGGGACTCAAAAACCCAGAATTATGCAAATCTGAGATATCTATTTTAAAGACAATGTCATTTCCGTTCTTTTGACATTTTGTTTGCAATTTGCATCCAAACTCGATTTTCTAGGAATTTGCAAATACTTATCGTTTTTCCACAAAAAAAAGTGTCATGACATGACGGGATTAAAACATCATATCTTCCAAAGTGCTACATAAATTTTAGTGAAATTGTGTGGGAAGACGTCGAATGGATGCAGAATAAGGTATTGAAAGTTTCACGTTGCTATCGCTCATAGTTTTCCAGTGATTGAGAAAATCCGAGAGGGAGGGGGTAAAATCCCCCCCCCCCCCCCCCCAGCTGGGTGCGGGCTATATCAGGAGATGTGTCAATTTTGCGCCGATTTCAGGCGGTAGAGGGGGAGGCATGGCCCTTTTCCCCCTCCCCTGGATCCGCCAATGCCCATGCCCAATGCCCATGTCCTCCGATAAAGCTCTTGGATGCATATATTCCGCTGGTCATCAAATTGCGTTCAGTCCTTTACACGATATTGAAACTGCATGAGAATGAGGCTATATAACTTCACGCAAAGTTACAAGTTATTCTTTCTTGTTGTTTTGTTCTCCAACGATTGCGTTACAACTTTATTTTTGTCATGGCAAACAATTTTGGACTGCACCCAAAATGTCCAACTTCAACGATAGTGTTCAAGAAGTCCGGCTGCGAAGTTCCTTGTTTTGTATCAACGGCGCCGTTAACCCGCGAGTTACTGGGGGGCTATTTTTTGCCCCCCCCCCCTCCCGTTATTTTCCATTACCTCCTAAACGAACACCGCTACCGTCACCAAACTTACAGCACCTTCTCTCACATCAATTCTACACATTTTGGAAAAAGGAAAAATATGAGGTTATGATAGGTCAACCGGAAATGACGTCAGAGTGACGTCATGTTCTTCTGTTTTTGTTGCAAAATAATGGTTTGCGGAAAACGCTGTCAAAAGTACAATGTTTGAGATAAACTCAATTGTCTTAACCCAAATTAATGACAATAGACCGGGCTATCAAACTGCTATCTAGAATTTTTGAGTTTTTTTAAATTCAAAATTTTGAGAAATCCTAATACATTTTGTATTGTTTTTACAAAATTTTCAAGAAAAAATCAGAATTATCCCAAAACCGGAATATATGTGATCGAGACGTATGCGGTGAATATGTGTACCAAATTTGAAGTCAATATCTTTAACAATGACTGAGTTATGCTTTAAATGACAAAAATCGACCACCTCTCACAGCATTACTATGCATAAAAAACGCATTTCCATTTCTGCTTTTTTCTTCTATTTATATGGAACAAACAATGTTCTAAGGTCATTTTACGCGTTCTAGACGAAAAAAAAACACAAACATGTGTTACAACGCCTAATGACCGTAATCTGCAGTTTGACCTCGTGACCTCGGATGACCTTGACCTGACCCAAGGTCATAAACAGCTTAGAAAGGTACTTAGAAGTGTCAGACACACGAATCATACCGATTTATCGACAGCTTATGCGTTTAATATCGCAATTTTGCGCGACAATTCCATCCATCGAGACCTTTTGACACGGTCAAACATTTTGTGCTTCACCTGACCTGTGACGTCATCGGTGACCCCGAGGTCAACAATATTATGTTTCCCTCGATAAATTTTCCAGGGCTATCGAATGCCGTTTGAATTTTATATTCGGTCCAGTAGTTCCGGAGATCCGAGGGGGGGCAAAAAATACCCCCCCCCCCCCCCCAGTAAGTCGCGTTATGAAATATACCCCAGTAACTCGTGGGTTAATGTGTGATACTCGTCACTATAATATTTTGTTGATCATAAATTTCAGACACAGCTTAGCCTTATAATCATTAAAGTAAATATACATTTTCTCTGGGATATATTTCTTTAAAGATATCAAATATTTCAAGAGAAAGAATTTCTCTGCAACCTAAAACAAGCTGCATGGGCTCCACATCTGTGTGGACAAACAAAAAACTCACAGCACTACGTAAACTTTAAACCAATTTGATATCCAGAAAAATATATGCGTCCTGACATTCTGACAGTAGATTCACTCCATTGAAAATGCACAAGTACCCCGGCCCGGGCCCCGGGGAATCAACTATCGACTAAATAACTGGTATATTTTTTTCGTCGGAAATATGGGTGAAATTAAATTATTGAAAATCAAGAGCTGAAACGCAACTGCTAATTTTACAAATGTAAATGTACAAACATACTGACGTGATGAATATGATGATTAAGTAAATAATACATTTGCAGTGGTTTTGACGATCAGTATTTCTAAGGACATGATCGCTTAGTAAATTTTCCCAGGAATGAAAATAGTAATTATTTTTACTGGCATTTTGACCCACGAGTACTTTATGAGAAGGAGCATTTTGTCCTCGACCTTATCAATAAAGACAGAACACTTTACCATCCCTGGTCTTATGTCTCGTTTAGAGCTGTGGTGGAGCTGTGGTGGAGCTGTGGTGGAGCCTAGCTGTGATGGAGCTGTGTTGGAGCTGTGGTGGAGCTGTGGTGGAGCTGTGGTGGAGCTGTGGTGGAGCTGTGGTGGAGCTGTGGTGGAGCTGTGGTGGAGCTGTGGCAGCCCTGCCAGCCCCGGCCCCTAGGGAGGCGAGCTGCTCCAGCGGACCGGGCGGTGGCGGCTCGCTCAATAGAAGTCTCACAGTCAGTCTCACAGTCTCACAGTCCCGACGGTCGGTGGTGCTACGGCGAGCCTGCAACAGGTGCCGGCGGCCGCAGCACAAGATGGCACGACTTTCCACTCCATCTGCCCAGTTACGTGCCATCACAGCTAAACAGGCAGCTGCGTGGTGAACTACGTTCCGCGGGTGGACCTATGCCTAGTCACATGGTGAGCGTATTGAAAGCAATATTGAAACAGGAGTTGATGCGGAGTGGAACGAATTGTAAGATCCCGAAATAAAAGTTAAGAAGTACGACATATAATCATCAAGTAAATAGTCATAGCATGCAGGGGCGTAACCACGAGCTCAAAGTTACTGGGTACACTGGCTGACCACAAACGCTTAGTCAGTCCTAACCCCCCCCCCCCCCCCCTTAAAGAAATACACGAATTTAAGCCACTTTAATTTCTAGTGCTGATTTTGTTTACGTTTTCTATTTAGCTTTGATGAATGTTAGCTATATTTTATACAGCTGCATCATTGAGAACTGATGGGCTGTCGCGTCTCCCTAATGCCGATGGCACAGCCTACATCAAAGCCTTATGTTGTTGTTGTTGCGCCCATACCGGAGCGCCCCGGCTCCAGCGGCAGCAGGGGCGCCTACAGGGGCGCCACGTCAAAAAAATGGTACTGATAAAATTGGCGTTGGGGGTGACATCACATTGTATTTGCTTGTACGGGCGCTTATTGTCCGGTTTAGAGGGCACCGGTTCCGCTCCATGGGGTGGCATTTGCCTCTGTAGGGGCGCCTAATGTCTGACTTTCAGGGTGCCTTTCCTGTCCCTAGGGTCCGATTTACTTCTAGAAATGCTCAGGGCCCAATGCCCAAGGGCGCCTGTACTATGGGCGGGGGGAGGGGGCGCAAATTGCATCTTAAAGGGAAATATTCACCTTTTGATTTATGTATCTGCATTTGTCTGTGACACATGTATGGTATCAAATTGATCGTGCCTCAATTTAAAAGTGAAATAACATCATTTTATATCTCCCAAACTCTACCTAAACCTTGTAGAGTTCCTAAACTCTACAAGGACCGCAGATATCTGGCATTCAGGGATTGGTAATTTTAGGGAACATGTCATCGTATACTCTAGTCAGTGTAATTATAGTGTTGTTATATCGCATAGGTCATGTCTTTTAGGTAGGCCGTAGATATTTTTGAGTTGTCAGTCTAGTCATGTATACCTACTCATTTAATGTCTCATGTCTGTCTTATATCGCAATTTATATCACATATTGTATGGTGTCTTTTATAGTTTTAGGAAACATGTCATCGTTTACTCCACTACAATACTCTTAGTCAGTGTAGTCATAGTGCTTTATATCTCATAGGTCATGTCTTTTAGGTAGGCCGCAGGTATTTGTTTGTTGTCAGTCTAGTCATGTACCCATTTAATATCTCATGTCTTTGTCTTATATCGCATTTTATATCACATGTTGTATAGTGTCTTTTAGGTTGATGTTTGTGTTTTAGCGGCTTTCGCAACGTTTATGACTTCATCTATAAGTGGGTTTGATTAGCCCGTTGATGATTGAAATAAACTAAACTAAACTAAAATCTAAAAAAATACATTTGGGGATTTAAAAAAAATATGTACTTACACATGGTGACGAACAGTATGATCCATCACTATCTCAGTATGATCCATCACTATCTCATGTTTGAATGTTGATTTGTAAACAAGTCATAGGGCCAGAAATGAAGTAAGTGCGCCAAGAAGCGTGACAACGTCCCTGATTGGTCAATGAAACAAATCGACGACACTAAATAGGTCGCCGTTGGGTGCATAAGTGAACTTCCGATTTAATTACCAGTTTTCCTATGTTAGTTTTTGTTTGGGGGGATAATGGTTCTTTTGCATGATTAGCTAAAGCATAGTGTTATATACAGCCAGAGACAAAACAATGCAAAACTCATGTTGAAAATATTTTGTTTCTCTCTCTAAAAAAAAAAAATGAGGGTCGCAACCACTAACTAGGCCGCCGTTGGGTGCATAGGTTAACTGGTAATTTGGTTACCTTTTTATTCAATGTTTGTGGATTGTTACGGATATAAGGGCACATAATCACAATAGACAGAGTTACATATTACATATTTAGATACATGTTTTTTACAGAGACATATTTTCCATACATTGTTGTCAAAAACCATTACAAGAGAAGCCCGGAAATCGATGGGAACCGAAATTCGTTACCAAGTACTTGAGAGTACCGACCATTATAAGCGCGGATCGCTTTTCAACTTTAACTTGACATATCGTTCAGTAGGAATGTTTATATGCAAAATGTGATCAATTTACAATATATTTTGGTCTCGTCTGTCGATTTCAAGTGAAAACTTAATTTGTGTAGGAAAATGTGAATATTTCCCTTAAAAAAACGTATGGGGGAGGCCCGGGACGCCTTCAGCGCCGGCCAAAAATGGTACGGACATTCCGTACCGCACGTAGAGGCGGCTACGCCCATGGGTGCCTATTGCCCGGTAAGGGCGCCATCGGCGCCAAAGGGAGGGTCAATGGAATGACACTCGAATGAATGCTCGTGGGATGACTCAATGGCCCGGAGGAACGCCTACGCCTTGCCAGAACAAGCCTTGTAGAGGCGCCTTGCCAGAACACATTGGTACCCACACAGTTAAGGCCATCCAAAATCAATAGCCTCTATGTGAGATGTAAAGATTGGCCCAAGGCTGTATAAACCAGGTAGAACACTGGCCGAAAAAGTGGAGACAACACCAATTTAGTTGCCGCGACCCCGGAGTCGCTGTGACATAGAATGCGGGGGACGAGGCCGGCCGGACGCCGTGCACAACATTAGTGCGCGCGTGCCTCAAGCTTAGATGGCGCTTAGTTGCTTTGTTTACCGGTCTATTGCAAAACTTAGAGTATGTGTCTGTCACAATTCAACCGCTCTGCCGGATGCCGCTGGAAAAAATGCACATGGCTGGAAAGCGCACCAAGTATCATCTAATACCCACCCACAATTTATTAATATATTCAAACATGAAGTCTTGAATGCCAACAACTGACACTGAAAACACTCTGCCCGCTGCAAATCACTGTCGCCCCGGCCCGCTGCCGCCACCGTCCCACCGCCTGGCGTCGCCCTAGCGGCTGACGCTAGGAACTGCTTATGTGGCGACCAATCAGAGAGTAAATCGCCGGCCGGCGTCAGTTGGCGGCAAAGCTATATAAGTCGGCGGCGTGTCGGTCGGCGGCAGTTGGCCGTCGCCGCCCAAGGCCCTAGGTAATAGGTAGACCCGTCCGGGGTAGGCAGCGAGTGGGGGTGACATCAGAGGCACGTGACGTCACACGCTCCCCATTCAAATAGTGTTAAATTGGCCTACTTTCACGTCCTACTATTTTAATACCTTAGGTGCCAGCGGGATAAATTAAGCACTATATGATAGATTGAAATGTCCTCTACAGCTCACTTTTCGGTCATTTTCTCCTAAATTGCAAGGGTGAGCCGCTAGGCGATGTCAAACCGAGGTATGCAAAAAGTAGGCGGTCCATGCCCATATATGGTCAAGGCCCACCCCTGTACACAAACATGGCGGCCGTGCCGGTCTCGAACGCTCCCGATTCGGCCACCCCATTGGTGGAAACTGTAACTGTGACGTCATTGAACCGTGACGTCTTTGGACAGGGTGGACACGTTCCGGAGATAGGCATGACACCCCCCTGGTCGCCGCCAGTCAGTCGAGGTTGTGGCACGTCCGCCCGTCACCGCGGCCGGCTATGGTCAGGCCGACAGCCGGCCAGAACACAGGCGACTGTGGTCTCTTGGACTGTGGTCTCTTGGACTGTGTTCTCTTGGACTGTGGTCTCTTAAACTGTGGTCTCTTGGACTGTGGTCTCTTGGACTGTGGTCTCTTAAACTGTGGTCTCTGAAAACTGTATGAAACGGTGAGGCTTTCGCCGCCGCCGCAAACACACTATCGACAAAAAGCCTCGACTATCATCAGTCGATCTAGCCTGGTGGTAGCGTGCCAGAATTTGGCGCGGAGCGTCCCGGTTCGAATCCCGGCTCTTTCGTCACGAACGAATCTTAGGCCGATCTGATCGGATTGAATTGGACACGCCCGACATGCCCTGACACGCCCCTCCTCACCCGACACCGATCTTAGACCGACCTGATCAGATTGAATTGGACAAGCTTGACACGTCCCGACAAAGCCCTGACAAAGTCCCGTGACCGCCCCGCCACCGCCCCCCCCCCCCCGCCACCGCACCTGCAACCCACTCAACCCCCCCCCCCCAAACGTCCCCCTCATGCCCCCCCCCCCCCCTTCCCGCCCCAAACGCCCCTCAAAGAAAAAAATCCGTTTTTTTGCTAAATTGTTTTTTGCTGTTAACTTTTTACTTAATAAAGATAACGGAACACTGTTTACGCCATTGTGTTTATCTTGTCAAGGCGCTTCGAATGATATACATGGTGATCTTGTTAAGTTAACTTAACAATTTGACCTCAGGTCAAGGTCAAGTGGTGACCCAAGTCGGGCATGTTACATATAGGAAGAGGTGTCTCGACGAGACAAACACATTTATGTCTGTTTTACTTCTTTATCTGCATTATGTCGGGAGTTATTGACAAACAAGTGATGGTGACCTCGCATGATCTCAAATGACCCAATAGGGGTCACTGAACACAAACTACACTTGGATCATCAAGAATATCCTATAATAACATGATCCAGAAGTAATTGGACTAATGTCATGCATATCCTTGAAATAGGAAGCATTTGTATATTTCCCCATTGACTTATTATAGGGAAGTTACAAAATTGACCTGCCCTTAAGTCACCGATATCAAAATTCCGAGATGAACGAATTGTAAGTACTTATGCCCTCATGACATCCTGTAAGTTTCAAACTGATCAGTAAAAACTCTGGCTTTGGCAAAACTGCAAACATTTTTGGAGGTGGGGTCACTTGACCTGGTCTGGTGACCTGACCTGAGATGACCAGAGGTTATTTTTTCTTCTTCAAAGTGTGCGCAATAGATTTCCTAACAGGTGTGCCAAAACCCGGTGGCGCTGCGCGCCGCCATTTTTTCGCTATCTTTGAAAAACCTGAGGGGGGGCGGAAATCCCCCCCCCCCCCCTGCAGTGCGCGGGTTAAGAGTAGACATGGTTACTCCATGCTATAACATAAATATTAGAATATTTATGGCGTACGTAGCAATATAAATAATATTGATTGGCTGGAAGGAATACCCATAATGCAAACCTATTACCATACTATCTTAATGACAGAAAATACAAATTAGCCATAATAATATAGTTAACACCACCCTAAGTTTGCTTCTGACCTATAGTGTTCACTCCAGTGCCCACAGAACAGAATCGGTCTCATGACGTTCATTTCCTGTTCAGTTCGTGTGCATCATTTGCGTCGCCCACCAGCACGACTTGAACAGAACCTCGACCTTGAACAGAACCTCGACCGGTGCCGCCACCTCCTCCTCCGGCCGTCCAGGCCATGTCACCAGGTCCAGCCGCCTTCTGGCGTTGTTCCACAGGCTGAGCGGCAGCACTTTTGACAACTCAGAATGGGTGAATACATGTGTTATTACGTGCTTGGGCATTTCACGATATCTTGGCTAAGGTTTGGGGCTCCAAATGTGAAGGGCAGACCGCCTGGGATCCTAATTTTCGGCAATGATATGTGAATGAACCATCTGGCATGAACGAGTTTCTCGCAATGGACGTTTCAAACCCTGCGGCAATTCTTATCATTAAGTTTGGTTAATGTCAAACGAAGATTTGATCACTTCCCATTCACTCGCAATGTTAAAATTCGCGCTGGGATTTCAATCAGTGGGTAGAGGCTACCGTGACAGGGTAGAGCTGTTCTCTGACGTCAGAGCTTAGCTCCGCCCTGGCTGACCCTCGCCCGTGCAGCGTCCGATCAGTGCGTGACTTAGCAGGGGCAGGGGGAGTACGACCCCCCCCCCCCTAGCGTTTCGCCCCTAATTGGGCTAGAGCTTCGATTAAAAGCGAACGTGTTGCTTGCCACGAGAGAAAGCCATTGATACCCGAGTTTAAGGTCCTAGATTATTAGGTGAACTCTGAGATCATGTCAATGATCCAAAATTCAACCAAATTGAAAAATGCTTGTAAATTGAATTTAATCGAGTTAGAATCGCGAATGAGCATATAACTATGCTAAATGGGTGCCAAATTTGAAATCAGTGTCACAAGAAGTCCTAGAAACTGCCAAATTCCAAAAAATCATGTCAGGTCATATCGGTCATTTGAGGTCAGTGACCTCGGTTGACATGTTGGGGCTCATGACCCCAGTGGAACATATAATTATGTAAAATAGATCCCATATTTGAAATCAGCGTCACAAAATTCCCTAGGAACTGCCAGAAGCCAAAAAAGTAATATGAGGTCATCGGAAGTCAGTGACCTCGGTTGACCTCTGAAAAGGTCAATCGAGGTCACAATCTCAATGGAAACCACAACTGTCGCCTGGAAACACCTGTGCATATGCTCCTGAACAACAAACACTATGCAACTGATCAAGATACAAAGATCAATACTACGGGAAGCCATTTGCGCCTGACATGACCTTGAAAAACAGGTCAAAGGTCACGGGTCATGTGACCTACAACTTACAAAATGTCAGAATATGTGTCAAATTGTTCACAAGTAGGTTACTGAAGGTTGCATTGTAAAGAGTTGATATTTACGCGAGTTATTTCCGAAAAACCGAGGGGGTGGCATCCACCCCCTGCACTGGTGAGGGTTAAGGGCCCTGTCTGACGCTGCCCGACCCGTGACCGGTCAGTTGCGAGTGATGGGCGGAGTCAAGGGCAGGACCACTGGCGGATTCAGGGGGAGGGACGGCGGTCATGACCCCCCCCCCCCCCCCTCTTGGGCCGTGAATGGCCACCACCGCCCCGGGGCACCATCAAAACCCAAAAATAAAGCAAAAATAAAGCAAAAATAAATCAGAAATAAAGCAAACAATTCCAAAACAATGCAAAAAATAAAGCAAAAAATCAAAGTAAAGCAAGAAATGCTGCACCGCTAACACGGCGCACATCATTCAGCGTTCTTTTAACCAAGGGCACCACCGCGCCGGCGCGGTGTACCTGGGCGCTGTGATGCTATCGGCGTTCAGAACTGGCCTAAACCTCAAATTGGACGGATTGGAAACAGGTTAAACCTATTATGTTCTGAAAGAGGGATACTTGGAGTATTGGAAAACACTTGGTAGAGTTATCTTTCTCACATCATAGCTGCTATACAAATGCTGGACGTCAAGGCGCTCTGTATGCCGCCTCATGACGCCGGCGCGGCGAAAAAGAAAAGAGGGGACCCTTTCCAGTCCTCAGATGGCCCTAAGCCAGTCTGAGAGGTACCTTAGGCCTCAGAGGACCCTATACCGGACATCAGGCGAGCCATTTGGGCCCGCCTGAACATGAGGCCTGGTCTGAGCCCTCTCAGGCCTGGCAATGACCCTCTCTCTAACGGACGTAGCGCCATTCAAATCTGGCAAGGTCCCTATCAGGCTTAGAAAGGGCCCTCTCAGGCCGGTATGTGACACTTTCAGACCTGACGAGGGCCCTCTTATGCTTGTCAAGGGCTTCACCATACCTGAAAGTACACTCGCAGACCAACTGGAGGCCCTTTCAGACCGGCAAAAACGTTCGGGCCCCTTTCAGCTCGGGAGCCCCTTGACGTCTGATGTGACCCTCACCCCCACCCGAAAATTGTCCTGGATCCGCCCCTGACATGCCCAAAGTATGTCGATATTCCTGAAGATAAATGACGAGAATCGACGCGCCATACATGCCTTTGTTTATTTGCTACCATATTGCAAAATATTGATGCCAAATGCTCTGACATCATACCGGGAGTCGTTTCTCCCTCCTGGGTAAGCCTTATTAGTAAATGAATCTTGGTTTGACCACCCCCTAAGGTCACCTGGTCACATAGGCGTAGGAACGTTTTGAAAAGTGTTTGGGCGGGGAGGGGGGCAGCCTCAGTGGCGGGTCTAGGTTTCAAGTTTTGTTTTTGTGAGGGGAAACTTCGCTCCGTTTCGTCAGCGAAAAGTTGTTGACCGGGGGGAGGGTGGCGTCGGGTCGCCAGCTCGAAAGAGAAGAGTCGTTGGCGGGGGGGGGTATATGACTTCCCGGAACACAAATCACAACCTCCCAGAACGGTTGCGGGGGGAGGAGAGGGGGAGGCAAAAACATACGTTTGCCTACCGATTTTTTTTTTGGGGGGGGGGCAATTGCCTGATTTTCCCTTACGTAGATCCGCCACCGGCCAGCCGTAAAATTATTTCCACTTTTCCATTTTCCACACTAGAAATGGTGATAAGTTATTTTTGGTGACCTCACACTTCATCCTACTTTTTGGTGACCTCACAGTCCCCCCCTGTAGCTCAGTGGGAGAGTGCTGGACTTCTGATCTTTCCCGGTACTGGCAGCCCGGGTTCGAGTTGCTTCGGCGCTCGATATTCGCTCCTGACCGGGATGACCTGCAGCCGGTGGCAGCGGTCGCAAACAGGTCAGAAGATGAAATCAGGAGCTGGGCAGACCGTGTTCCAACTTCGAGCACGTTAAACATTCGCCACTAAATTGTGCCGTTGAAAAATGGAAGTACGTCATCGGGTGGTAGGGGTCAGGGCCCACGCAACAAGCTCTGCTTAGCATAGGGTTGTGATCCCATACATCCATCCATTCAAATATTCGGAATACATTTCTATAAAAAAAAATATCCGGCTAAGTGGTTGACGAGTTTCCAAAATAGGTCATGGCAATTCAGGGCTGTGAATTCAGTGTTTCTGACAACTGTTAACCCGCGCTCCGCTGGGGTCTTCAGCCACATCGGGGGGGGGGGCAGATTCTGCCCCCACTCGTTGTATTGCGACTAATTATCGCAGCGAGACGCGCAAGGCGGCAATTGAAAGTTTGCAATAAGACACATCTAAACATAGGTACGCGAAATTGTCAAATTAGTCATACGTGGGGAGTCATAAGTGAATTAAATATGACCAATTTGTTTGACATTAGACTTAGGTGTTTCCTACGCTTCGTCCTCAAATTTTTATTCCATTATTTTAATAGTTTTGAAAATTTTGATATTGTGGAATTTCCTCCAAATTGGTTTTGTATTATTTGGGGGCAAAAACTCAACATGTCTCAAATCTGATAGCCACATCTTCAAGAGAATGTCATTTCCGTTCCTTTGGCGCTTTTTATTTGCAATTTGCTTCAAAACTCGATTTATACTAATTTTCAAACATTTATCGTTATTTCACCAAAAACGGCGTGACATGGCACCACTAAAATGTCCTTATCTCCTAAAGTGCTAGACCGATTTCATGAACTTTTCAAAGGAATATATAAGATTGATGTAGCATAAACAGCACAAAGTTTGGCGTTGATCTCTCAAAGAGTTTCTAAGTTATTGAGACAATTCGGGATGCGGACAGATTCTGACTCCCTCAGCGGGGCGCGAGTTAAGTAATTATATGGAATCAATACGAGCGATCGTAGAGGGATTAATCACCCAAAAGTGGATGGATCTAAAGGGTTCGCAAAGGCTAAAGGGTTCGTCCTGCCGCATATTTGGAAACGTCGAATACAAAATCCAGACCCTATCATACTTAGGGAGCTATACGTAAGTCAAAAATATAAATATTGCTTTGTAATTTGGTTTGGGCATCGTCCATACTTGGTTCTCCAAATATATATTCCGTTTTTTATATGTTTGAGCAAAAATTATTTTGTGGAGAGAGAAAAATTCACCAAATCATTTTTTTTATAAACATAATACACAATCATCATCATCATCATCATCATCATATATTTCCATCATCATATATTTTATACAATTGTAATATATATTATAGAACGATGTATCGACGATGCCCAAACCGAATTGCAAAGCAATGTCTATATTTTTGACTGACTTATGGCTCTCTGAGTGTGATAGGTCTGGATTTTGTACTCGACATTTCCGAATATGCCGCCCGGCACACTGGCTTCTTCTGACCTTGAATACGGTCGCTGCCACCTGCCACAGGTCATCCCCACCAGAACCAAAATATCGAGCACCGAAGCGACTCGAACTCACGTTGCCGGGGGGGGGGGCAGATCATTATATAGCCTAACGCTCTCCCGACTGAGCTACGGGGCGGAGTTCACTCGGTCGGACGGATATTGAATCAATACCAGCGACCGAAGAGGGAGAAACGGTTCAAGAAGATCCTCAAGCCTAGAAGTGGGGCCCATTCCTCCCCGGCCGGTGGCCCCACCTGTGCCTACGCTTATGTGTGGGGTTGTGAATTAAATGTTATTTTTCAAACTTCAAAGCTCGAACCTGTCGAACTGATACCAGTGATTGAAGAGCGAGAAATCGCTCAAATGGGGGGGGGGGCAGATGGCATTACATCCCCCCAGCTGAAGAAAAAAATGGGACATAGCCATCTGCCATCCAGCCCCCACCGCCTACGACTATTGATTGTTATTGTGGGTTTGTGAAATCAAAGTTTTCTCCGAACTTGTAAGCCCGAGCCAATCCGAGTGATTGAAGAGGGAAAATCGCTCAAAAGTAGGGAGAGCAGTTAATATCGTTGGCCCCAGTCCAAAAAGTGGGGCCTTGGTCCCCTGGTCCCAGTGTCTACGTCTATGAGCTTTAATATTGAGGGTTGAATATAAGTGTAATCATAATAACTTTAAGGCACCCATACCGAATCAACATCAGCGATGTAAGAGGGAGCAATCGCTCAAAACTGGGGGATGCAGTTAACATTGTTGGCTCCCTCGACCTAAAACGTTGGGCCCTGGCCTCCCCGGGCCGCCGGTTCTTAGGTATGCTTATGACATTGCGGGGTTATGAATTCATCGTTATTCTCCCAATTTTAAAGCATTTATCTCGAACAAATATCAGTGATCGAAGAGGGTGAAATCGCTCAAAAGTGAGGGGGCCAGTTATCATTGTTGGACACCCAGGCTAAAAAGTGGGGCATGTGGCCCCGGAAACCCTTCGTGAAACTTCGGATACCTTCTTATAAATCATGTTTATGTCTTGTGTGCAAAAATATACAATTTCGTCGAAATTTGTTCCGAGTTATAGCGAATTTAGTGACGTCACTACACACGAGTTTTACACCAAAATCAGCTAAACTTTGCCAAGCTGTACAAATGCCACATTTGAAGCAAAATGCAAAAGAAACGTCAAAAGATAGACACTTGCAACGGCTAAAAACTGGCCATCTCGGATTGTTTATATTTTTAGTTTTTGACCCCCAAAAACTCCAAAAACGTTTGTTTTGGGGGAAATTATCACAAAATCAAAATTTCTGAAATATTCCAAAAGCCGGAACATATGTCAGAGAACCATACCTAGGCAACTACCATGCCAAATTTAAAACTGATATCTCTATTTTTGACTGACTTATGACATCTAAAGTATGGGTAACTTATGACGTTATATTTTCAAATTGCGGTTTTTGTCTTTTATTGACTAGATACAGACAAATAAATGTCATCACTGTATTTATGAGACAAAACTAGTCGAGCCTTTTGTGTTTAGATTTAACAATTTAAATTTTGACTTTCGGTGACCTGAATTTGACCTGAAATTAACATTTACTTCACGTAAATGAAGTCAGGTGGTAAAATGACTATCAATATCGAATTATACGTGGAAAATAACTCATAAAACATGTGTTGCATGACTTTCGTAGATATTTTGAGCATAGTGACCTTTTGTGACCTGACCTTGACCTTTACCGTTGCTAACAATCTAACTTTAGCTCATGCAGGATATATATCATACCTTTGGCAGCACTTTGGGTGAAACTGGTCGCAATCGAAGGCTTTGGATGGAAAGTATGGACCATAAACTCAAATACGCCAATTTTGACCTTTTACCTGACTGTGACCTGACATTTGACCTCACTTTGACATTTTCGAGCATGCTTAAGATTCCCATCATTGAGATATTTTGATTGCCGCATTGCGCGTCTCGCTGCGATCATTGGTTCGGAAGATAACCAGGGGGGCCCACCAGTCAATGGCGTTCTGCGGGGACCCCAGTCAATGCCGGGTTAACTATGCGACCGAAGCAAAGTATTGCATTCCCCTCGTTTGATTTGAAGACACTTGGCTTTCCACATCCAAAGTGGCCCACCAGTGAAATTTCCTTACAGGAGGCTCTGGGCCGGAGGCAGCAGTAGCAGCGGCCAAGCGTGGCCAGCGGCTCTCAGCAGACTGGCGGGAGAGTCCCGCACCAGCCGGGTCCCAGCCGGCCAGGCCGCCGCTGATTGGCCGTTACGGTGACCTCAGACTGTGACGTCACCACAAGCCGATAATGAGAGGCGGTGCTTGCGGCGCAGTATCCACGGCCGGCTGGCACCAGCTGACGGCGGAGGCCCGCTCCTCTGACGTCAATTCATCGTTTGGGTCCCCTGGGGGCGTAAGCTGAACCCCCTCAGGGTCACCGACCCAATTGGCACTCGTGCATGGTGACTTGCACGAGACCTCCAAATATGGAGTCTCTGTCACCGTCTGTTTGACTTGTGGAGCCTCTTGAATGATATTTTCCTTTTTGCATTTGACACGTGCCACGTGCCACGTGCCACCCCGAGTGAGTCATGGCCGGAAAGCGACCAGTGAGCTCTATCGGCACACCATATTTTGCCTGGCTAGCTCAATATTCACAGGCAGTAGACGACCATATGTCCAGGGCGTTTTACCCCCCTGGGGGGTTTATTTTGTCCCACTCAGGACCCGGAAGCCATTAATGGATGTTGGGCCGCTGTATCGCACACGTGACCTGCGACCTGAGTATCACGTGACCTGCGAGTATCAAGTCTGAGTCACCAACCGTGTGACCTGAGGAGGCGAAAAAATACAAAATGTTGGCGCCCACTTTTTGGCACTTGGCACGTGCCACGTGCCATCGGTTGACCCGAAAATGATACCATCATCTGTCCGACGTTTTGCCGCATCGAACGGTGCCACCTGCGTCTAAATCGTCCCAGCGGATTGGCTCCACGTGCCAATATGCTTCGTTGGACACACACACACACACACACACACACACACACACACACACACACACACACACACACACACACACACACACACACACACACACACACACACACACACGCGCGCGCACGCCCACGCACCCACGCACCCACGCACCCACGCACCCACGCACCCACGCACCCACGCACCCACGCACCCACGCACCCACGCACCCACGCACCCACGCACCCACGCACCCACGCACCCACGCACCCACGCACCCACGCACCCACGCACCCACGCACCCACGCACCCACGCACCCACGCACCCACGCACCATCGCACCCACGCACCCACGCACCATCGCACCCACGCACCCGCGCACCCGCGCACCCGCGCACCCGCGCACCCGCGCACCCGCGCACCCGCGCACCCGCGCACCCGCGCACCCGCGCACCCGCGCACCCGCGCACCCGCGCACCCGCGCACACGCGCGCACGCGCGCACGCACGCACGCACGCACGCACGCACGCACGCACGCACGCACGCACGCACGCACGCACGCACGCACGCACGCACGCACGCACGCACGCACGCACGCACGCACGCATTTACAAAAAAAATGTATTTGGATTTCTCAAAATTTTGAATAAAAAATAACTCAAAAATCCGAGACAGCAGTTTGAAAGCCCGATCTATTGTCAGTAATGTGATTTAAAACAATTTAGTTTATCTCAAATATCGTACCTTTGACAGCGTTTTCCACAAACCATTATTTTGCAACAAAAACCGAAGAACATGACGTCACTCTGACGTCATTCCCGGTTGACCTATCATAGCCTCATATTTTTCCTTTTGCCAACATGTGTAGCATTGATGTGAGAGAAGGTACTGAAAGTTTGGTGACGATATCGGTGTTCATTTAGGAGTTATTGCAAAATAACGGGAGGGGAGGAATAGCCCCCCCCCCCCAGTAACTCGCGGGTTAATGGCGTCACCAGAAATGTAGTTAGTTGTGAATTTGTGATCGAGAAACATTAGGTATGATGGCATTTGTGACGGGAGGGCATGTTTCATGCCCTCCCGTCACAACAAAGTATTGCGTATCCGGTTGGAGCTGCACCGACCGGAGAAATAAAGCTTCTCAAAACATATGCATATATGTAGCTGACTGTTGATCCATAGTAACTATGATTATGTATGAGTATGTTTGATGATGATGAGTTGCGATGTTGATGCTGATACATTGATCTGTGTATAATATTTCACGTTTTTTGTTAATACAATGGTTTTACACGGAAATGTAGCTATTATTAGTTGCTCGGATTGGGAAAGTTGGCGCGAGTGGTCAGAGTCAGGTCAGAATGCTCAGATTGGCATTTGTCTTGCGAGACGCCTCAGTTGCTCTGAGGCGTTAATCGACGCCCCCCGCATGAGTATTGCGACACCTCGACACCCCATGCAGCGGTTATCAAGGGTGTTCCGTTAAACCTATACACCCCATGCAGCGGCGATCACGGTTGTTCCGGTACACCTCTCTGAGTGCTAAACAAAACACCTTCCAGACGACGTATTTTAGGTTGTGTGGA
This sequence comes from Chirona hameri, assembly GCA_036785665.1. Classification (NCBI taxonomy): domain Eukaryota; kingdom Metazoa; phylum Arthropoda; class Thecostraca; order Balanomorpha; family Balanidae; genus Chirona; species Chirona hameri. Next base: position 10,972 of record JAXIVJ010008051.1, on the reverse strand, counting down.
CATCACACGGGCTAGGTGTGTTGACACACTGCGCGGGTGTTGATTTTGTGTGAGTGTATTAGTGACAGGGGGCAGATTCTGCCCACCTCTCAGGTTTTTCGAAGATATCTCCTGAACGTCTAAGAGCAGATCCATGAAATTTTGGGACTTTCCGTATAATTAAATTATTTATATGCAGTTAAAATTGTGAGTTCCTAACCTTAACAGAGGCGGTTCCAGGACCCAGTTTTTGGAGGAGTTTTTGCTGTGACATTTGGCGATAATACGAAGATGCGATCTTCACGGCTTCTTCCTAACTGCCTGAAGCATAAAGGAGTTACATAGGTTTACGGTGATTGAAACAAATGCAACTTAGTTGATTTAGTGAACTAGAATACATATTGCACGGCAGACGCGGTTTCAGGGACTTGAAAAGGGGAGGCTTACAGGAAGTTATTTTGTATATGTTTTGCCTCCCTTTTTCGCTAACCTGGCACCGCCTATAGAAGCAAATAGGCTTTATAACTTTGTGTCCGATGTCACACTAGCGCACCATTTCATTTATCGAAAAAGAAGAAGAAAAAAGATGGTTTTAAAAGGCATTTATTTTACCCCCAAATTTAGTGACCTGAAAACCCCTATGATTTTTGAATTTTCAAAAGTCACCATAATATATCGATCCCCAATTCAAACTCTTTCGATCACCATTATTTGCGTTGAAATCGGTTGATAAACATGACAGCTGTGTTGGATCACAAATACCTCTAATATTTGTGGCTTTTGCCCCCCCCCCCCCTGTTGCCCCCCTATCAAAAATGACGAGTTTTTTTTAAAATGTACATCGTGTTAAGGGGAATCAACGCCGTTTGATTTTTTAACATCAGACGGGTAGATCTCTAGATCTCCGGGGGACGGAATCCTCCTCCCCCTGCCACTAATAGGGGTAGCCTGCCACTAATAGGGTTAAAGTACCGTCAAAATCCACAAAATACAGATTTCTCCCCGGATTTAACCTCTTCCTAGTCCAAGTTAGGGGGGGCTGAAGCCCCTCAACTGAATAGGATCCTACACCCCTGCTTAAAATATAATAGTGTAGAGCATGGCTAGGTGCCATTAACCCTATTTGTAACAGGCTCCTGGCTACCCCTATTTGTATTAGGGGGGGGGGCAATTCCGCCCCCCCCCCCGGAGATCTCGAGATCTACCCGTCCGATTTTCAAAAATGAAACGGTGTTTGGTTCCCCTCAACACGATCTACATTTATAAATAATAATAAAATATACATTTGGGATAGGGGGGTAACAGGGGGGCAAAACTACAAATTTTAGTGGTATTTTTGATCCAACATAGCTTTCATGTTTATCGACTGATTTGAACACAACTAATAGGAATCGATAGAGATTGAATTGGAAATTGATATATGACGGTGACATTTGAAAATTCAAAAATCATAGGCGTGTGCAGGTCACTCAATATGGGGGTGAAGCAAATGCGTAATAAAACAATTTTTTGATGTTGTTTTTTGATAAATGAAATGGTATGTGATTGAGACATTAGAAAAACATTTATAAATCATATTTTTTGCCATAGGCGGTACCAGGTTAGTGAAAAAGGGGGTAAAATTGGGAAAAAGTATTAACCGCAGACAAGTTGCTACCCAGCACTATAAATATGTTACTGATCGTAGATAGTTCCTTTTTGCATGTTGTACTTCATCATAGGCGTATCCAGGATCCAAACTGGGGCGGCGCAAGACCTTTTGATAAGTATATTATCCGCTATTATGATACTACCTAGTCAACAGTGACTATTTCACTTACAACTTCAATTAGCATTGCTTACCCCCATTTTTACCCTACCTGGACTCACCTATTATCTTATAATCGTTCGTAGAGTAGCCTGTGGTGCGTGTTTCATCCGAAAACTGCAGTATGTTATGTCATTGTACGCCCATGCCTCTTAGTTCCCTTGCAATAATATGACCCCCTTTCTTCCATTCCTGAGCGCGCCTCTGCAAAAAAAAATGACTTTATTCCCTTTTCTGGTCTCATATATGCATATATTATTAAAAGCTAAACGTATATTGCGCCGTTATCGCTGGCATATCGTCATCACCATTCCAGTCACCCCCATTTTCATGTTCCTGAACACGCCCCTGAAACTCTATATGTAATAAATTATGCAAATAATGGAAGCAGAAGCTATCTTTTACATCTTGATAGCTATAAATGCCCCTTACATTGCTCTATTGGCTTCCCGCCAAGCATTGAATACTTCCTGGAAACCCCCCCCCCCCTTTTCAAGCCCCTAAAACCGCCTCTGCCATGCAATTTTTATGATATTTCATTAACATCAACTAGTTTCCACTTGTTGCAATCACCGTAAGCCGCTGTAACTCCTTCATACTTGATGCAGTTAGGAAGAAACCGTGAAGATCGCATTTCCGTATTATCGCCAAATGTCGCCTCTGAACCCACCCAAAACTGTGCCCTGGAACCGCCTCTGTTCAGGTTAAGAACTCAAAATTTTGACTCCAAATGCGGAGTTTAATTCTATGAAAAGTCCCAAAATAACATGGGCCTGCTCCAAGCCGTTCTGGAGATATCTGCGAAAAACATGAGGGGGGGGTCGGAATCCGCCCCCCCCCCCCTGTTACAAATAGGATTAAGTCACCTATGCCATGTATTTTTATTTTGTATTTTGTAAACGTTTAAAAACATGACTGTGTCATAGAGGCCATTACTTATTTTCACGCATGCATGCACATTGTACAGTCACTCGACGTGACATACCCAGGCAGTGACGCGTACGGACACCTGCACGCCATCAGTGTTCTGACTGGGGCTTTACTTCTCTGTCCACAGTTATCTGGGGCGCCACCTGACCCCTGGACGTCAGCTCCTGCACTACCGGCAGTCCAGCTATGCACGCCATCAGTGTCCTTACTGGGGCTTTACTTCTCTGTCCACAGTTATCTGGGGCGCCACCTGACCCCTGGACGTCAGCTCCTGCACCACCGGCAGTCCAGCTATGCACGCCATCAGTGTCCTTACTGGGGCTTTACTTCTCTGTCCACAGTTATCTGGGGCGCCACCTGACCCCTGGACGTCAGCTCCTGCACCACCGGCAGTCCAGCTATGCACGCCATCAGTGTCCTTACTGGGGCTTTACTTCTCTGTCCACAGTTATCTGGGGCGCCACCTGACCCCTGGACGTCAGCTCCTGCACCACCGGCAGTCCAGCTATGCACGCCATCAGTGTTCTGACTGGGGCTTTACTTCTCTGTCTACTGTTATCTGGGGCGCCACCTGACCCCTGGACGTCAGCTCCTGCATCACCGGCAGTCCAGCTATGCACGCCATCAGTGTTCTGACTGGGGCTATACTTCTCTGTCCACAGTTATCTGGGGCTCCACCTGACCCCTGAACGTCAGCTCCTGCACCACCGGCAGTCCAGCTGTTCACGCCATCAGTGTTCTGACTGGGGCTTTACTTCTCTGTCCACTGTTATCCGGGGCGCCACCTGACCCCTGGACGTCAGCTCCTGCACTACCGGCAGTCTAGCTGTTCACGCCATCAGTGTTCTGACTGGGGCTTTACTTCTCTGTCCACTGTTATCTGGGGCGCCACCTGACCCCTGGACGTCAGCTCCTGCACTACCGGCAGTCCAGCTGTTCACGCCATCAGTGTTCTGACTGGGGCTTTACTTCTCTGTCCACTGTTATCTGGGGCGCCACCTGACCCCTGGACGTCAGCTCCTGCACTACCGGCAGTCCAACTGTTCACGCCATCAGTGTTCTGACTGGGGCTTTACTTCTCTGTCCTGTTATCTGGGGCGCCACCTGACCCCTGGACGTCAGCTCCTGCACCACCGACAGTCCAGCTGTTCACGCCATCAGTGTTCTGACTGGGGCTTTACTTCTCTGTCCACTGTTATCTGGGGCGCCACCTGACCCCTGGACGTCAGCTCCTGCACCACCGGCAGTCCAGCTATGCACGCCATCAGTGTTCTGACTGGGGCTTTACTTCTCTGTCCACAGTTATCTGGGGCGCCACTTGACCCCTGGACGTCAGCTCCTGCACCACCGGCAGTCCAGCTGTTAACGCCATCAGTGTTCTGACTGGGGCTTTACTTCTCTGTCCACTGTTATCTGGGGCGCCACCTGACCCCTGGACGTCAGCTCCTGCACTACCGGCAGTCCAGCTGTTCACGCCATCAGTGTTCTGACTGGGGCTTTACTTCTCTGTCCACAGTTATCTGGGTCGCCACCTGACTCCTGGACGTCAGCTCCTGCACCACCGGCAGTCCAGCTATGCACGCCATCAGTGTTCTGACTGGGGCTTTACTTCTCTGTCCACAGTTATCTGGGGCTCCACCTGACCCCTGAACGTCAGCTCCTGCACCACCGGCAGTCCAGCTGTTCACGCCATCAGTGTTCTGACTGGGGCTTTACTTCTCTGTCCACTGTTATCTGGGGCGCCACCTGACCCCTGGACGTCAGCTCCTGCACTACCGGCAGTCCAGCTATGCACGCCATCAGTGTTCTGACTGGGGATTTACTTCTCTGTCCTGTTATCTGGGTCGCCACCTGACCCCTGGACGTCAGCTCCTGCACCACCGGCAGTCCAGCTGTTCACGCCATCAGTGTTCTGACTGGGGCTTTACTTCTCTGTCCACAGTTATCTGGGGTGCCACCTGACCCCTGGCGTCAGTTCCTGCACCACCGACAGTCCAGCTATGCACGCCATCAGTGTTCTGACTGGGGCTTTACTTCTCTGTCCACAGTTATCTGGGGCGCCACCTGACCCCTGGACGTCAGCTCCTGCATCACCGGCAGTCCAGCTGTTCACGCCATCAGTGTTCTGACTGGGGCTTTACTTCTCTGTCCACTGTTATCTGGGGCGCCACCTGACCCCTGGACGTCAGCTCCTGCACCACCGGCAGTCCAGCTGTTCACGCCATCAGTGTTCTGACTGGGGCTTTACTTCTCTGTCCACAGTTATCTGGGGCGCCACCTGACCCCTGGCGTCAGTTCCTGCACCACCGGCAGTCCAGCTGTTCACGCCATCAGTGTTCTGACTGGGGCTTTACTTCTCTGTCCACTGTTATCTGGGGCGCCACCTGACCCCTGGACGTCAGCTCCTGCACTACCGGCAGTCCAGCTGTTCACGCCATCAGTGGTCTGACTGGGGCTTTACTTCTCTGTCCACAGTTATCTGGGGCGCCACCTGACCCCTGGACGTCAGCTCCTGCACTACCGGCAGTCCAGCTGTTCACGCCATCAGTGTTCTGACTGGGGCTTTACTTCTCTGTCCACAGTTATCTGGGGCGCCACCTGACCCCTGGACGTCAGCTCCTGCACCACCGGCAGTCCAGCGGCTCGATGCCGCCGCCGGTAACACTGCCAGTTCCGGGTCCCGGTCCCCGCTCCTCCTGCTCGCGCCGAGCCTGGCGGGGGAGTGTGCGGCGCTGGCGGCCCTGCAGCCGATCCCCGGCTCGCGGGACGGCGCCAGCACAGACCGGCTGCTGGAGGAGATAGGCGCCAAGCAGAAAGGGATGAGCGACGCCCAACTAGTGCTAAGGATGGAGACGCAGGCGGCCAAAACGGCCCTCCTCGAGCTCATCGCAGTGGTGAAGAACGAGTTGGACAATGTTAACGAGGTAGTGGCGGACGTAGGGGACGATGTCAAACAACAGTCAATGTCGATTAACACTGATATCCCCACGCTGAGAAACGGTCAAAATACGCTCTTCATGGAAACTGCATATATGCGAACAGATCTCAGCAACATTAAAATGGCACTGGAAGCAGTAAAACACTTCAAAAAGTGACACTGATAACGCATTACGTGCACAGTTGTCGCTGATTCATAGCGGCATCAGCGCACTGTCTTCTCAGCTTGACGTCACCAACGCCCGACTGACGCGGCTGCTCCTGAGCCTCTGTCCTCCCGGCTCCACTCTGAAACCAGACGGCCGATGTTACACCTGCCCTAACCCCAGCGTCCTCCACACAGACAACAACTGCTACTTCCTCTCCCCCGGTGGGAAGAAACGTGAGAACGCAGCGCGCCGGTGCTCGCGCGCAGGTCTCGGCACGCTGGCCACCATGACGTCTCTGAACAGGGAGCTGATATACCTGCTGACCGACGGCGCCTACCGCAAGAGGATCTGGCTCGGTCTGTCCAAGGCCGCGGACTCGGATTGGCGCTGGGACGATGGTTCGACGTACGGCAGCTTCAAGGACTGGCCAGGGGCTACCGATCCCACCGGGACCCTCGTACAAGGGGCGCGCTGTGTCGTAGCCACCAGTGTGGAGGATGGGGATTCCTGGCAGCATACACCCTGCTTTCAAGCAGTGCATCCGTTTATTTGTCAGACTCCGGCTACGTTAATCGCGCCCAGGGTGTGACGTATGGGCCTCATTTACGCCCAGAGTGTATTGTATTGTATTGTAGGAGGTCTCGGCGACGCAGGGTCGTGTTGTCGCGAGAGCTGCTCGCAGAACGGTCCTGAAGAGCTGCGCGCAGAACGGTCCTGAAGAGCTGCGCACAGAACGGTCCTGAAGAGCTGCTCGCAGAACGGTCCTGAAGAGCTGCGGGCAGAACGGTCCTGAAGAGCTGCGCGCAGAACGGTCCTGAAGAGCTGCGGGCAGAACGGTCCTGAAGAGCTATGCGCAGAACGGTCCTGAAGAGCTGCGCGCAGAACAGTCCTGAAGAGCTGCTCGCAGAACGGTCCTGAAGAGCTGCGGGCAGAACGGTCCTGAAGAGCTACGCGCAGAACGGTCCTGAAGAGCTGCGCGCAGAACAGTCCTGAAGAGCTGCACGCAGAACGGTCCTGAGGCTATTGACTCCTGAGGCCATTGACTGTGCAGACCTCGGATGGTGTAATCAGCTGGCGTACAGTTTTGTTGCTCCGCCGTTTCCGTGTCTCCTGTCCTGCGCCGAAGGCACTCAACATGAGCCAGAATTGAATACGGTGTTGACGTCACTTGTAATTCTGGACCTATGGCGGAATCAGGGATGACACCCCGCTGGGCATTCTCGTCTCGGCGGCCTTTGCGTACGGATCCGTCGCGAACCTGTCGCGGAATCCTTTGCTCTGTTTGATATAAGGATGTAATACAACGTGTAGCCCGACTCGGACCACGTCTACAGCAGGGGCGTCGCCGGCGGGGGTCGGGGGTCACCACCCCCCCCCCCCCCCACACACACACACACACACACACACACACTTGAAAACCGGGGGGTCGAACCCCGGTTTTCACGGCAGAAACTGATCACCGAGCGGGTGCGAAGCGCCCCCGGAGTCTTCCATCAACAAGGTGGAAAGGAAATCCCTGTATATGAACGACCCGAACGTAGCCAAAGGTTTTTATAAGTTTATTTCTTAGCAACTACCCAGTGGATGTGTCAGAAAATTGTACATCGAAACAGAGTGATAGGAATGCATTGAAGAGAAGGCCAGTGTGAAAGTGGATGGAGAAGCAGTGCAACTTTTATCTCATTTTGAGGGAAACTAAATGCCATAGGCACAACATTTCTTTGCGACTTTGAGCTCTTCTTCTTTCGCTGTCAACTTTCCTTTATTCAACAAAATACAAGATTAGCAAAAATAGTGATTAGGGGTCGTGGCCCACAGACACCCCCCCCCCCCTCACACTCCTACGCCCATGCACAAAACCGTTCATGGCTCAGGTCATGATGGTGACCCAGGAAGGATGCCACATATGGCGACGCTGTGCCAACTACGGAACAGGATAATGGAACGGGATACGGGATACGGGATACGGGATACGGGATACGGGATACGGGATACGGGATGCGGGATACGGGATACGGGATACGGGATACGGGATACGGGATACGGGATGCGGGATACGGGATACGGGATACGAGATACGGGATACGGGATACGGGATACGGGATACGGGATACGGGATACGGGATACGGGATACGGGATACGGGATACGGGATACGGGATACGGGATACGGGATACGGGATACGGGATACGGGATACGGGATACGGGATACGGGATATGGGATACGAGATACGGGATACGGGATACGGGATACGGGATACAGGATACGGGATACGGGATACGGGATACGGGATACGGGATACGGGATACGGGATACGATATACGGGATACGGGATACGGGATACGGGATACGGGATACGGGATACGGGATACGGGATACGGGATACGGGATACGGGATACGGGATACGATATACGGAATACGGAATACGGGTTACGGGATACGGGATACGGGATACGGGATACGGGATACGAGATACGGGATACGGGATACGGGATACGGGATACGGGATACGGGATACGGGATACGGGATACGGGATACGGGATACGGGATACGGGATACGGGATACGGAAACAGAATACAAGAAGAGAATACAGGGAACAATACGAGATTGCGCTTCACGCAATGTGGGCCATCTAGTTTCACGAATTCATCAATCAGTTTATTGAATGACAATTAAGTTTATAGCACAATCTGACATCTAATATGCTACGAATTACCTTTTGCCTTATACTATAGTACTTAGTAGCGTTACCAAATGAGTAGAAATGTAAAGAAAGCGTTAACAAAGTATGAAAAGCAACAGGTGTGTAATATGACATTTCATATGATATGCAATATGAGATAATATGAGCAATCTAATGATGGACAGGTTATGAATATGGGCATGTGGCAAGACCCGAATAACTCAACAATAGCCAGAAATATAGGCTAAGGACGAAATATTGCTACGAAATATGAGGCTATTAAAATGTAATTGTTTGACCGTAAGAGTAGTGCTCAATTAACCCGCGCGGCGCTGGGGTCTCCAGCCGAACGCGCCGTGCTGGGGAGGGGGTTAAATTTTACCCCCCCGTCGTATCTTGCGAACCAATGACCGCAGAGAGACGCGCAAGGCAAAGATCGAAAGCTCTTAATCAGACGAATCTAAGGCATATCTCGATAATAATATAATATAATAATATAATGTAAGCGAGAGCCGGAGAGCCGGAGAGCCGGAGAGCCGGAGAGCCGGAGAGCCAGAGAGCCGGAGAGTCGGAGAGCCGGAGAGCCGGAGAGCCGGAGAGCCGGAGAGCCGGAGAGCCGGAGAGCCGGAGAGCCGGAGAGCCGGAGAGCCGGAGAGCCGGAGAGCCGGAGAGCCGGAGAGCCGGAGAGCCGGAGAGCCGGAGAGCCGGAGAGCCGGAGAGCCGGAGAGCCGGAGAGCCGGAGAGCCGGAGAGCCGGAGAGCCGGAGAGCCGGAGAGCCGGAGAGCCGGAGAGCCGGAGAGCCGGAGAGCCGGAGAGCCGGACAGCCGGAGAGCCGGAGAGCCGGAGAGCCGGACAGCCGGAGAGCCGGAGAGCCGGAGAGCCGGAGAGCCGGAGAGCCGGAGAGCCGGAGAGCCGGAGAGCCGGAGAGCCGGAGAGCCGGAGAGCCGGAGAGCCGGAGAGCCGGAGAGCCGGAGAGCCGGACAGCCGGACAGCCGGACAGCCGGACAGCCGGACAGCCGGACAGCCGGACAGCCGGACAGCCGGACAGCCGGACAGCCGGACAGCCGGACAGCCGGACAGCCGGACAGCCGGACAGCCGGACAGCCGGACAGCCGGACAGCCGGACAGCATTACTTCCCTGGGTAAGCCGCCTCTGCATCTGTATAACATGGCTAGTACAATCCCACACAAGAATGGCGTGGTGGCCGCAATCGGCGCCTCTGACGTAGGAGCTTAAGATCGATTTTAGAACGCGTTGCTCATCTTTTTAGAGCTTGCATCCTCATAACTGGGACTCCACCCTCCCCACTCGGACCTCGGCCAATGCGCTCACCTGCGTAGACGGGGCGGAGCAGCGGCTGCGATATCAGCGCTGCATCTGCATTGTCAGCTGCATTGATTTAACGATGGTAGGACGCAGAGGACGCAACCTATACTCATCTTTTCACCCAATTAACAACAAACAAACCATTACGGTCTTCCGTCGCTAATATGAGATTACATAATTTTGTAATTAGACATACAAGGGAAGTTATTTTGAAAATGCCTACGCCCATCGAATTCTGATTGTTCCAAAAAAGTTAATAACAATTGCAAAAGTCATTTAACAAAGCCTTATGTATTTTGTAAACGTCGGGCGTTTATATCTGCCACAACGGGAAAGGTGGTTTAATTACCACGGGAGTATATCCATTTATATTTTCTCCCGTCAGACACCATTTTGGTCAAGTACAAGCCTGCTGTGGGACGGCTGACCTCGATAAATCATCTATATATATAATATTCGTAAAATTAGGAGACCTCTTGGCTGGTCCTAAAGTTACGACAATAACCACCATTGTGTTCGCGATCTAGAGGGCGGATTCAGCATGTGTACCCCAATCTCTATCCTAGCCTCCCTCCCCTCTCTGCAATGAGAATGGCACATCAGCAACCGAAACCCTCATAACTCGGTGTTTTGCAATCAGTTTTGCAAATCCCCGTGTCTACATTGATCGGACGGACTCGTTTTATTCACCTCATTATTCACAAACAATGTTAACATGATACCTGCTGAAACAGGCAGTTTTGAAAACATTTTAATACATTTGTACTACTAAAATCCGTCTTAGCGTTCGCACCATAAAATACGACATCAGCAACTCAAAGTGACAGGTTATCCTAGCTTGATATGAACCAGACCCAGATATGAATCAGATAGGACAAAAAGCCGCAGTTATAAGAGATGAACAACAGGCCCCAGGTCACGCAATGACTCCACCCCACCTTCAAAACGTTTGCGGTAGCACCGCAGCCACAGTTTTAGGACGATAAATCTCAATCTTGCAGGATTTGATAAAGTGATAGATACCTACAATTTGTTAAACCGGATTTTTGTATATTGGTGACCTAAGGTCAGGTCAATTTCGTGACCGCCAACACTGTTTTGTCAATCACTATCGACATAATGAAGATAGAGAAATGAAAACGTTACCAATGTGTTT
>JAXIVJ010008050.1:0-57440 GCA_036785665.1 Chirona hameri | reverse complement strand
GATCGGTGAGGCATTCTATAGAATGCCTAGGCATTTTACTGAATGCCTGATTCTTCACATTGCTTTTAGCATATATATCAATGAATGAATGCAAATTTAAATCAATGAATGGATAGGTCGATGCATGAATATATGCCTGACGACTGTTTCAGACAGCGTACCGAAACCACGTGTCTATCAGTTGAGAACCGCTTGCAGATGTCTCGTTGGAGACGCCCGCCCCTGCCGGCACAGCCACCCCGGCTGTGCAGTCCGTGCCCACCCGTCCCTCCCACGGACTCAGACTCGCAGATTGGCCTATTGATGTGGTGAAACATAGATTGAGCGGCTCCCTGAGATGGCAAATAAATCACTCTCGGTTATTTACGAGGCATTTTTCGGGACCGCGCAAAATTAAACGAAAGGCCTCTAGCATGGGAATAAACTGACCGGAGTAGCAACGTCTCACTGATCATAACTACCAAGTAAGCTTGCCAGCCATTGGCTGAGCAACAGATACTGGCCTTCTCTACATACATCGTCATTACATTCAGTGCATAGTATATCTAACATTGTATGAACGACTGAAGGAAAGACAAAATGTTCGCTGATGGACTGACTAGCATGTCGGGAGTTTGAAACTTCTCAACATATGGTTTGAAACAATGAAATGTTAACCAAAATGATGGTTTTCAATCATGGACGGATCCATGCGGCCGTATCGGAGCAGTGGACCCCAAAACGAGTGAAACCGGTCGAAAAGTGACACATTTCCTGTTTTGAAAAAGCAATCTATGTGAGAGAGGGAGAGCAACGTCGCACTGGCCAGCTTTTGGGATATCGACCTCAAGATATTGATCACTATGCAAAGTTCGTTTGATTTTAATATATTGTGATTAATACGAAGACACAACTATATATTTCTTATTTACACCGAATTTGTCCTGTTGGGTTTTCACTTTTGTACACCATGTGCATTGTGCACGTATGCTTAATAAACATTGTATACCTTTTGAATCTGCGGACCTATGAGTTAGTCGACACCGGGCGAAATCTCTATCGACATCATATGAATTAGTCGACACCGGGCGAAATATATATCGAAATCATATAAATTAATCGACACCGGGCGAAATATCTATCGACATCATATGAATTAATCGACACCGGGCGAAATATCTATCGACATCATATGAATTAATCGACACCGGGCGAAATCCCTATCGAAATCATATGAATTAATCGACACCGGGCGAAATCTCTATCGAAATCATATGAATTAGACACCGGGCGAAATCTCTATCGAAATCATATGAATTAGTCGACACCGGGCGAAATATATATCGAAATCATATAAATTAATCGACACCGGGCGAAATATCTATCGACATCATATGAATTAGTCGACACCGGGCGAAATATCTATCGACATCATATGAATTAATTGACACCGGGCGAAATATCTATCGACATCATATGAATTAATCGACACCGGGCGAAATCTCTATCGAAATCATATGAATTAATCGACACCGGGCGAAATCTCTATCGAAATCATATGAATTAGTCGACACCGGGCGAAATATATATCGAAATCATTTAAATTAATCGACACCGGGCGAAATATCTATCGACATCATATGAATTAGTCGACACCGGGCGAAATCTCTATCGAAATTATTTTTGAGACGGTGCGAACCCACCTGTTCCAATCCACTGCTGCTTAGCCAAAGTGACTGGTGAGCTGGAACCAAACAACACGAGCGCATCGATACAAAGTAGTTCAGCTGCAATTTTAGTCCACCAATGATATAAAATGATTTGTATGGTCAGTTGATTAAAGCAAACTGAAAGTAATAGTTTTAATGAGTAAGTTACAACCTCCTACTTCAATAAATGAAGGATACTTTGAGCCGTAACCTTTCAAACGCTACAAGGATTTGCTTATTGAGTATTTCGAAATGTCTATATCTATACCAGTCTATATCCTCAATCCATTTGAGAAACAAGTTTCTAATTCAATTTTATTTATCCAATGGAGATAATCCAATGCTCTGTGCAATATATTCAACCAGATCTTGACTTGGATCTCGACTATGGTTTGGATCAACATGCATATACAATACATAAAAAGGGCTGCAATCAGCATCTGTTAAAGTGTGTGCGTTCCAGATATGGTAATATGTAAGTGCATACATACATATACCGCATAGGTCTTGCCTAGTGTCACGGTCCGAGACAAACGCTTTCTTCTGATGCAGAAAGGATTTTTAGCCCGCGGCAAACAAAAGTGATGCACACCATAAATAAGTGTCTAAGCCTGCGCGGCTTTAAACAGAGATCGTGCAGGCCCCAATAAGACCAGCTGGTAAGTCCAACAGAGTTAAACGACGTCCATGTTATGCCCACAGTTATGTTTGGTTTAGACGACCAATTTTGGGCGAACAGCAGCCGGAAGTATCGGACTGGCTTTCAGGTTCAGCAGTGTCCCATGGTGAGACTGGCGTCGGGCGAGGTACTGTAACCGCAAGGCACCCCAGAGTAGAATATAGCGCACTCGTATAGGTTACCTATCTGAAAATATTGTATAATATCAACAATATTGGATCGTTTTTTTTGTGCATTTCTTACCTACAGACAACCAATCCACAATCCCCATGCAGCGTTTTGCCAATAATTAAGCAAAATTATTATCATCACGCGACACATAACACTACTAGATACACTATGTATATAACCACAGATAACAGGGGACCTGTTATCTCCCGCTATCTCCTGTTATCTCCTGCTATCTCCCGCTATCTCCTGTTATATCATGTTATCTCCTGTTATCTCCTGTTATCTCCTGTTATCTCCCACTATCTCCTGTTGTCTACTGTTTTCTGTAATATAACATATACATATTGCGACTGTGCAACGAATCAGAAAAACGATGCTGCACACTTTCACACTTCCCATACATATGCGGTCCAAAAAACTAAATAACGTGTATTTTTACACGGAGAGTCAATTTAGTGTGTTTGCTGTCCGGCGAGGCTGGCGTCCGTCCCACAGTGGGCTGTCAATCCTGATATGATCCCTCTGTATCACGCCACAGCGCATACCAAACCATCTCAGCAGCCGACACAATATATCACACACAACCCACTCGGCCACTCTAGTGACGTCACGGAGTGTTTGAACTCTCAATGCCACCAGCCATCAGCAGCGGACAGCACGATATATCTCCGTCTATTCCCGTTCAGCCCAGCAAACTTTGCAATGTCTCGTTCGGACAGGCGGAGCGGCCGGTGTCTTTGCACGTAGGGCTCCGGTGTAGCGCAGTGGAAACAGGTAATGATCCCGACTGAAAGGTGCAGACACCGGGTATCGGCCATTCATTACCTGCTCCGAGTGGTTCCGCAATGGCCGGGCATTAGCTCAGGTGACGGGGAGTAATTCACCCGGTGTCGGTGGCGGAGCAATTAGGCCAATCAGGAGCGGCGTGAGGGGGAGTTGGGAGTGGGTGGCAGGTACTGGGTACGGGCCGGCAGGGTAGCGTGTGAGAGGGTGGTGTGAGAGGGTGGTGTGAGAGGGTGGTGTGAGAGGGTGGTGTGAGAGGGTGGTGTGAGAGGGTGGTGTGAGAGGGTGGTGTGAGAGGGTGGTGTGAGAGGGTGGTGTGAGAGGGTGGTGTGAGAGGGTGGTGTGAGAGGGTGGTGTGAGAGGGTGGTGTGAGAGGGTGGTGTGAGAGGATGGTGTGAGAGGGTGGTGTGAGAGGGTGGTGTGAGAGGGTGGTGTGAGAGGGTGGTGTGAGAGGGATGTGGGTACCGACCGGCTGGGTGGGGAGCCCGCCCGGCTGGCGAGTCGCCGTCTCTTGGTTGACCCATGCCAGATGTCGAGCCAGGCGTACCAAAAGCCCCATCAGATCGAAAACACTGCCGGCACGTTACACCTTTTTTAACCCGCACGCCAACCTCACGGTCTGCGCCCATTTTGACCCCCTAACCCCCAACCCTAATATCTCGAAAACCACGCAATAATGTGACTAGCAGCAACAAGCGTTGGATAGTTCGAAACCAACTCTATCGAAAGTATTCAGGTCATTTTAGGTCAGGTCAATATTTTCGAAAGAAAATTACATTGTCTTTCGCCAAGGTATCATCAGATTTGATCTCAGGTCAAAAGTTAGGTGAGGGGAAACCATTGAACTTGAAACATTGTAAAGATCGCTGAATTGTTTTTGAGAATATTTGGACGAAAGAGATTGAAGAGGGCCGCCCAGTTGATGTAGCCCACCTCGACTACCAGAAAGCGTTCGATTCGATACCACATCGCCGTCTGCTGAGGAAGCTGAAGGACATGGGGATTGGGGGAAGGTGTTGCGCTGGATCGTGGCGTTCCTCACGGGTCGGAGACAGAGAGTGGCGATCAAAGACAGCAGGTCAAGCTGGGCGCCAGTGCTGAGTGGCATACCACAGGGATCAGTACTGGGCTCAACACTCTTCCTGCCCCTCATCAACGACCTCCCCGGACACGTCAACAGCGGCATCAAGCTATTTGCGGACGACACCAAAATATACGGAAGCGTCCAGGAATAGAGTGGGCGTGACCAGCATCAGCAGGGCCACCTCGACGCAGTCGGCAAATGGTCTGGAGTATGGCAGATGCCATTTAACATGACCAAGTGCAAGAGGATGCATCTCGGACCGAAGAACATTCGCCAAACCTACTCAATGTTGTGAGGCCAGTTGGAGCAAGTGGAGGACGAGAAGGACTTGGGAGTCGTCGTGGGCACCTCGCTGAAGTTTCGTAAGCAGACGGCGGCTGCGATCGCAAAGGCAAGCCGAGTCCCCGGCACAATCCGGCGCTCGTTTTAGCACATCGACCAGCAGACGCTCCCGCTGCTCTTTAACCCGCGCCGTGCCGGTGTTCGGCGCCACCTTCGCCGTGCCGGGGGGGGGGGGGTGTTTAGACCCCCTCTAACTCGAAAACTAAAAGGGCTAGAAAGACGAAAAAGCGTTCGAAAGCTCTCGACAAGCACATTCGAAAATATTTGAACTATTTATTTTCATAAAACCAATATTGAGGTCACCAGAGGTCATCAAAGGTCAAATTTGTTATCTCCAGTTTTAGGACTTCGCTCCAGAAACCCCAATATATCACAGGAACCGGCGGGGTGATTTTAGCTGATAGCTAGGAACAAACTGGAAAAAAAACAATGGAAAGCTCTTAAAAAAATTTAATCGGTAATGTGTCCTAAGATTTTAGCTGAGGTTAATAGTTGAGCTCCAGAGCTCATCAAATGTCAAAAAGGCTATTTTTTCCTAACAGTTTTTCACTAATAGCTGTTGTTTATCTATTAAAGACAATGCAATAATTTTGATGCCATCGTGTTTGTCTCGTGAAGGCGCTGTGACTTATATTAATGTTGACCAGGTTAGGTCAACTTCAAAATTTGACCTCAGGTCAAGGTCAAGTGGCGACCCAAGTAGGTCATGTTGCATATGGGAAGACGTAACTCGACGAGACAAATGCATTGGTGTCGGTGTCACTTCTCTGTCGTCATTATGTCAAGAGTTATTGACATACAACTGTTGGTGACCTCGGATGACCTCGGATGACCCTGTAGGGGTCACTGAACAAAAATGACACATAGGTCATCAATAATGTCCTATAATAGCATGATACAGAAGGAATTATACTTATATCTTGCGTATCCTTGTAAAAGGAAGCTTTTGAATATTTCCCATTGACATATAATGGGGAGGTCACGAAATTGACCCGACCTTAGGTCGCTGATATAAACAAATCAAAGATATGCGAATTGTAGATATATATGACCTTATGAAATCCTGTAAGTGTAAAACCGATCGTCCAAAAACTGTGACTGTGGTACGACCACAAGTTTTTTTTTGGGTGGGATCATGTGACCTGGTCTGGTGACCTGGTCTGGTGACCTGACCTGAGATGACCCGATGTATTTTTTTTGTTACACAATGTGGGCAATTGATATCCGAACAGCTGTGCCAAAAACGGTAGCGTTGCCGGCCGCCGTTTTTCCGCTATCCTCGAAAAACCTGAGGGGGTTGTCTAAACACCCCGGCACGGCGCGGGTTAAGACCCTGGTCAGACCGCTGCTAGAATAGAACGCTGCCTGGGGCCCGTTCAACGCTGAAGACGTCCGACTGGTGGAGCGAGTACAACGGCGGGCGACCAAGCTGGTTTGACCAATCAGGCTGCTTCCGTACAAGGACCGGCTGAGAGCCCTGCGCCTGCCGTCTCTGCAGTACATAAGACGGCGCGGCGACCTCATTCTGACCCACCAGCTGACGAACGGCCGCATCGAACTCGACAAGCAGAAGTTCTTCCAGGACCCGTCGTCGGCGATCACACGAGGACACTCCCTGAAGGTTGCCAAACCGCAAGCGGAGACCAGAGTGAGACGGAACTTCTGGTCTATCAGAGCAGTGAGCGACTGGAACGCACTTCCGGAACACGTCGTTTCATCAGCCACGACGAACCTCTTCAAGAACCGCCTGGACCACTACTGGGCGGACATCATGTACGATACGCCAGGATAGGCGACAAGATTCTGAAGCCAAATATGTTCAAGGAAAGCGCACCCTTTTGAATTAACCACTGAGGCATAACAACAATCAAAAGATGTAAAGAGCGGGCAAGACAGGCATCTATTCCTCCTTATAGTCCCGTACTATAAGTGCAGGTAAGCACAAGTAAGTAGAATAACTTTTGACAGAGGCGTGATAAAATGATAGGTTTTACCCATTGTGTGTCTCTCGTCGAGATGAATCGAATAGAATACCGGGTGACCACTGACCTACTTAAGTCATATCCGAAAATGTACCTGACCTGAGGTCAGGTCAACCTTAGTCGAGGTGAGGTCATACAAGGATCATATACAAATCCATATAAAGCGACGAGCTTGACTCGACTCGACGAGCCAAACACAATGGTGAAAACACCCATTGCTCTACTTTGATTTGGGAAAGAGTTATTGAAGAAAAAACACGCGTGACCTTGGATGAGTTGACCTGAGTTGTCCTCGTTGATGCAACAAAACACAAATGTGGTATGGGTCTTGGCATTTGCACAAGAATGGTGGATCTGGTGAAAACTGGTCACATTTAGCCATTTCTTGTGGAGTCATGCGAGTTTTCATTTTCCCATTGGATGTCACGAAATCGACCTGACCTTAGGTCACAGATATAAGACAAAATCCGGTATATACGGATTATAGGTACTTATGACCTAATTCAATCCTGTGCGTTTCAAATCGCTCAGTCAATCACCATGGCTTTGGTACGACAACAAACCCTCAAAAACTTGCTTGGAGGTGGGGTTACTTAACGTGTGACCTGTTAACTTGATCTGAGATGACCCAAGGTAAAAATGTGCACATAATGTCGGTAATTGATGCCCAAACATCTATGCCGAATTGTTGGCGCACCGCCGTTTTTCTGCTGTTCGTGAAAAACCTCAGGGGGGGGGGATATCCGCCCCCGTCGGTGAGCATGTTAGACAATTTGTATTTTGTAAAAAAAAAATATCGTATATGATTGAAGTGCTGTAATGTTAGGAGTCGAAAACTCAGGTGTGTTAGCATTACGTAATTTAATGCATAAGAACTAACCTTGTTCCTTACACGAAATGTGTAGGTGTCATGAATCTCATTTATTCAGAATCGCATGTCATGAATCTCATTTATTCAGAATCGCGTGTCATCAATCTCATTTACTCTATGAAATTTGAGTCGTTGCCTTTTCGCGGGCTGGGCAAACTAAGCAAGCAAAACTGGCAACGAAAAACACTTTTCATGTAAGTCCAAAATTGGTTGGCCAGGACAAAAGCTAACTTATACAATCAAATTGAGATGCAGCCTGCCGATTTTAAGCATGTTAAACTGAGATTGTATGTAATAACACCAAAACGTCTATTTCTTTTTCCAGTTGAACTTGATACCGACTAAAAGTAGTATTTCTGATTTCACAAGCCTTTGCCCAGTTGTCTGTCGGACCAACACCTGACGATATTTCGTCGCAGAGAAACGTCGGGTAGCTCCTACCGCAGGGTATCTCTTGAAAACGGCTACTGTGGCATGAAGAGCTTTCCTCATTTTATCATTGTTACATCCTTCCACGCTGCTATGCCATCCTGCTCCGTTTGCTAGCATAAACGATCGAAGAAGCTATATAATGGTCGGTTTACTCGTTTACTCGACATACAATCGAGTCGACATGCGGCCCAAGGTCAGTCTCCGTCGGGCCTGACACATCGGTCGATGCATTTAATTGCCGTAATTCATTTCATTGTCGTCATTCCTCAGTGCTTGTCTCATTTGTCACACCGCACCGCAGCTGCTGGCCATAAAACAAATTATCACTGGCTTTACGCTTATTACGTGAGCTTATTAGATAAGTTATAAGGGAACATTGTGAAAGTACTATCATGCCACAAAACAACATGAACATCGATTGCATCGTATAACATTTCACCCATACACTTCACATGGTTTGTTGGGCTTCGGACTTTAAAGTCACCCGCCTTGACAAAGTGGATTCGAGTCGCTTCAGTGCTCGACATTTGCCCTCGAGTGGAATCACCCGTTGTTGGTGGCAACGGTAGCTGGTCAGAAAACAGATAGCCGGACCGTATAAGCTCAAAGTTAGACGCTTAATCCTGATCCCTGTGACTCATCCATTCAAGAGTGCAGACTAGAGTTCTACACGGGGCGGCTAGCCCCACGGACGACTGCACCTTACGGCTAACAGGGTAAGCTCAAAGTTAGACGCTTAATCCTGATCCCTGTGACTCATCCATTCAAGAGTGCATACTAGAGTTCTACACGGGGCGGCTGGCCCCACGGACGACTGCACCTTACGGCTAACAGGGTAAGCTCAAAGTTAGACGCTTAATCCTGATCCCTGTGACTCATCCATTCAAGAGTGCATACTAGAGTTCTACACGGGGCGGCTAGCCCCACGGACGACTGCACCTTACGGCTAACAGGGTAAGCTCAAAGTTAGACGCTTAATCCTGATCCCTGTGACTCATCCATTCAAGAGTGCATACTAGAGTTCTACACGGGGCGGCTGGCCCCACGGACGACTGCACCTTACGGCTAACAGGGTAAGCTCAAAGTTAGACGCTTAATCCTGATCCCTGTGACTCATCCATTCAAGAGTGCATACTAGAGTTCTACACGGGGCGGCTGGCCCCACGGACGACTGCACCTTACGGCTAACAGGGTAAGCTCAAAGTTAGACGCTTAATCCTGATCCCTGTGACTCATCCATTCAAGAGTGCATACTAGAGTTCTACACGGGGCGGCTGGCCCCACGGACGACTGCACCTTACGGCTAACAGGGTAAGCTCAAAGTTAGACGCTTAATCCTGATCCCTGTGACTCATCCATTCAAGAGTGCAGACTAGAGTTCTACACGGGGCGGCTAGCCCCACGGACGACTGCACCTTACGGCTAACAGGGTAAGCTCAAAGTTAGACGCTTAATCCCGATCCCTGTGACTCATCCATTCAAGAGTGCAGACTGGAGTTCTACACGGGGCGGCTAGCCCCACGGACGACTGCACCTTACGGCTAACAGGGTGGGCCGGGCTGAAGAAAAAATCCAGAACATGGCCACGGCTGTGGCTACGGCAGTGGTCTAGCTGAGCTTTTTTTTAAAATCATACTTCCAAAAGCAACAGTTCCTTGAATATAACTTAATATGTTGCTGTAGTGGTCAGACACACAAAATATAAATACTTTACCACATAACAATGTCACAGATAAATGATAATTATTAGTATCTTTCACTGAAATAAAGAGCAAGACAGCGGACAATTGACATCGACAAGTAGACAAGAGGACAGCCATCAGGTCAGTCGGGTCCAGTAAGGTGAGTGAAGTGTGAACCAAATGTGAGATGAGAACAAAATAGATTATTTCAATTTTTATTTTCCATTGCTACTGTCTATCAAATATCAGATTGAAAGTTGGGTATTACCCAGGACTGAGAATGAGCTGAGGAGTGAGGACTGAGGAGGTGACTGGCGAGGACTGAGGAGGTGACTGGTGAGGACTGAGGAGGTGACTGGCGAGGAGCCCCTCAATTGCATAGTTAGCTCCCAAATATCCTAATCCAATTTAAAACATTCAAATGTTGGTGGCAAGCTGTACAGTCTCACCTCATCCAGCATCCTGATGCAACTTTTCTTCAAATGATATTCCCTTACTGTAAGAGATAAAAAGTAGGGACTGTAAAATATTTCTTGAATAAATGTGGCATGAACAAAAACAATTTTGCCTCGTCAACGCATGATGCACGTTTTGAGATTGCGACCAAGGATATGTAAACATTGCGACCAAGGCCGTATGAGAATTGCGACCAGGGGGGGGGGGGGGGTCATGCCTATCTCTGTAACGTGTCCACCCTGTCCAATGACGTCACAGTTCCATGACGTCACATTCACGGTTTCCACCAATGCACTATGGGCCAGGATCCCGATCTAGCCCGCCATAATTGGTCGGAGTGATTTATTCATTTCAATATGGGACATACATGAATATGTTCAAAATTGACCGTGGATTAGGAATATGGCAAGAGTTGTTGAGACCAATCACACGTGGGAGTATAAACGGCACCGACACACGGACCTTTGTACGAAGCTTACAACAGGGAGACCGCGGCTCGCGAAATCGATGTATGCTTACGATGTAATGACGAATGGGATAAAGCAAGAATCTTACAATGTGCATGTTTTCAGGTTAAAATGGAACCTTGGCTACACTGTGAAGTCAAAATTAAAACTAAAAGTAGGGTATTTCGTGGTTTAATGACAATTTGTACTGACATAACAGAGAAGTCGGCACAAACTTGAATGCAGCTTCTTCGATAGTGCCGATCTAATGGATAACACGCGATAACACGGAAATACGAGTATGGTTGTGATCCTCAATGGTTCGGCTTGCTGTGGCAAGTCCAATTTCCTGCCCCGACCTGCCTCTGCACCTATGAGAGGTGATTATGTTATTTCTGCAATGGTTTGCAATGCAATGCAATGTAATGTAATGCAATGCAATGCAGTGGTCGTGACGGTCACCCACGCTGAGGTTTGACATCAAAGCCTCCTGGACCACACCACGGAGCGACTGCTGACAATGCAGAGATGGTGGCGACTCCGCGAGCCTCAGTGAGCGCCGAGCTGCGCTTAACGTGCGTTTTCAAGCGGGGATTGGACGGTAGTAGTTTAGTGACGGTAGTGACGGTAGTGACGGTAGTATTTGGAAACCATTAGTACGAAATGGTTTCCAAATTCATAATACTTGCTCCAAGTGCCAATGCCAATGATCTGAGGTTGAACAAAGGCTATCTGAGGTCAATAATCAATTATGGCGGGCTAGATCGGGCTCCTGGCCCATAGTGCATTGGGGAGGGCGAATCGGGAGCGTTCGAGACCGGTGCGGCCGTCATGTTTGTGTACCGGGGCTCCGTCCTTGACCTTATATGGGCATGGGCCTCCCACTTTTTGCATGCCTCGCTTTTGACATCGCCTAGCGGCTCACGTTTGCAATTTAGGAGAAAGTGGCTGAAGAGCGAGCTGTAGAGGACATTTCAATCTATCATTTAGTGGTCAATTCATCCCGCTGGCACCTAAGGTATTCATATAGTAGGACGCGAAAGTAGGCCAATTTAACATTATTTGAATAGGGAGCGTGTGCCGTCACGTGTCCTTGACGTCACGCCATTCACATGCGGAACTTTATATACTTTTGGGGTTGTATAGCCAAGGGCGGATCCAGCCGGCCGTTTTTTTTTTTGGGGGGGGGGGGGGCAACCAGTTTGAGCAGACCTTACATAGGTACCCCCCAATTTCGAATTTCTCCCCGGATTTGGGCCACTTTATTTTGCAACCACACGATTTCTAATTATTTCTGTTTTTTTAGCATTTCGACCTTTTGGGATATCGAGAAAGGTGTATCTATGTTTTCGTTCCAGACTGCGAGGAAAAAACATAAAAATGTGTGCTCAATCAAGCCGGCTTTGCCCTTAACACGCGCCCTGGAGGGGGGGCGAAATCCGCCCACCCCTCCGGTTTTTCGAGGATAGCGCAAAAACGGCGGCGCGCAGCGCCGCCGTTTTTTGTATACCTGTTTAGAAATGAACTTCCCGCATTATGTAAAATTCTTGGCCTCAGGTCATCTCAGGTCAGGTCACCAGACCAGGTCACGTGATGACCTCAACTCCAAAACGTTTGAAGTAGTACCACAGCCACAGTTTTACGCCGATCGGTTTCAATCTTGCAGGACTTCATAAGGTCATAGATACCAACAATTTGTTTATCTCGGATGTCTATTATCGGTGACCTAAGGTCAGGTCAATTTTGTGACCGCCAACACGGTTTTATCAATAACTATCGACATAATGAAGATAGAGAAGAGAAAACGGTACCAATATGTTTGTCTCGTCGAGACACGTCTCCCAATATTCAACATGATCAACTTGGGTCACCACTTGACCTTGACCTGAGGTCAAATTTCACAGTTGACCTAACCCGGTCACCATGAATATGATTCGAAGCGCCCTGACAAGACACACGCGATGGCGTAAACATTATTGCTTTATCTTTATTAGGTAAAAGGTTATTTGGGGAAAACAGTTTTGAAAACAAAATCACTTTTTTGACATTCGATGACCTCTGGAGCCTAAACTATTGACCTGAGCTCAAATCTGAGGACACCCATGTTGATTGCATTTTGCAATGACTTTCGATTGTTTTTTTCCGTTTGCTGCTAACTATCATAGTTCCCGAGATATTTTGGGGTGTTCGAACCGAAGTCTTGAAAACTTGAAAATCTGACCCTTGATGACCTCTGGTGACCTCAATATTGACCTGGAAAAAAAAAATCACGAAATACTTTCGAAAGAGCTTGTCTCGAGCTATCTAACGTCGTTTCCCGCCTGTCGCTACGTTGCGTGGTTTTCGAGATCATAGGGGGGGGGCGAAATCCGCCCCCCCCCCCTCCAGGGCGTGTAATTATCAGAGGCCCTCCAGGGCGCGTGTTAAGACAAGGACGGATCCATCCGTTCGTCTTCGCGGCCAACTACTTTTTGCTACAAGGTTCGACGACCTTTGGCAAACAAACAAGAGTATCTTAGATTTGAATATTTTGTTTGCGGTCAAGGACAAAATGTTAGTGGAAAGAAGCTAACATAGATATTTACAAACAGAACTTGGAGCATCAAATAAATGTAGTTTTCTTCAGAATTTCCAGCTCCGAATCTCGGATAGTAAACCAGGGGAGGGTCCGACCGGAAAAATGAATACGCATTTCGCTGCACAAATGTTTGTCGTTGTTATCTGTTGCGCTCCGATAAAAAGAGCTAAAGGCAAGGACGTCAAACATGATCGAACCAGTCGCACTTCCGCCATTCAAAACAATAATACCTGGATGACCCGATCATGGCGTCAAATTCAATATGCATTTCAAGAAACTTTAGCTACCCATCTATGCACCGCATACGGATAGGATGATCAACTTCCGTTGCCAGGTTCTTGAACAGATATGTCCCTGCTCCCGGACCTCGAGGTCATTTGCGCATCTCGGCGGGCATAGATGCGAGACACGCAGACGAAATAACCGATACCTACTACGATGAACGCTGCATTTCTCATATTACTGCCATACAGTCTATGGCAGAAACCTGCGGCAGCCAGCCAGGCAGCAACAGCCTGAAGTAATATAGCTGGCGACTTTCCGATCGCGCAGAGAAGTCAACGACTTCGCTGACGGATGACATTATAATCGATCTCGGCTTCGCACATGATCAGCGCCTCCGTCATCCGGAGCTCGGTCATTGTCGCTCGGAGAGAGGATAGAGTCTTCTCCACCTTACTGAACACCCTTTCCGCCTCCGCCGTTGTAACCGGAAGAACGGCAAGGACCTATAGGAAAAAGGATGGATTTGGACCGATTGTTCTATTGTAGACTTGCTTGACCGAAATGGTGCTGGATATAAATAATGAAATAAGGACACCTGTAAACGTGATAATTATTAAAGTTATAAATTACTCCTCGCCTTGGTGGGGGTCATTTGTTATTCCCCCCCCCCCCTCCCCCTCCCCCTGAGGTTTTTCGAGAATAGCGGGAAAACAGCGGCCGGCGCGCAGCGCCGCCAAATTTGGGAAAAAAATCCAAAATTTGGCCAAATTTGCCCAGTACCGCAAATATATTGCCCCTATAAATAAATAAAAATGCCCCCCCACCCTGGATCCACCCTTGGTTGTAGCTACAACTCCATCCTAAAAAATTACAACCCCAATTATAAATAGTACAACTCCAACATTGCCAGTAAATGCATACTTAAGTAAATAAATACTGTGAACGGTACGCGAAATCAGCAAATATTTTTTCAATAACAATCATAACAAAACAACTAATTACGAGCGAGCGCGAAGCGCTCGCTCGTTCTTCCGTGGTGTATGGTAAAAATCTGATTATGAGCGGCCCGGCCCGGCACGACCCCGGCCCGTGGCGACGCTTTTGAGAAGCTCATATCTCTGCAACCGCACGTCCGATTGACAAGCGAACTTCTTTGCTGAGCAGCCCCATCTAACCTACCCTGTTTGAGACCAGTGCCGACTCATGAGGGTGACTACCACTGCGCGTGGCGCGTGCCGCGTTAGGGGTGTTGAGAAGTATTTTCTCGCAATAACTCCGCAACGGCTGGCCAGATTATGTGCAAATTTCGTGTGTGGTTAGGGCAGTGGCGGCGGATCGTATTTTCGGATGAGGGGGAGGCAAAGAAACCCAGGAGGCCCCCTCGACCAAAGTTCCCCCTCCCACGGTCAAAAGCCCCCCCCCCCCCCTCCACATTTTTTTTTGGGGGGGGGGGCGCGAAATGGTATCTCCTCGGATTTAGGCCACTATATTTTTAATGGTCCCTAAATGGTCGCAAAAAACGTCAGACAGGCTCCTGTTGAAGTGTCAGACCTTCTGAGGGCCCCCTCAGGCCGCCTGACGGCCTTCTGTCGGCCTTAGAAGGCCCCTCAGGCTGGCGCCTGGGGGCACATCGGGCCCTGGGTCATTGTTTCGGTCAAACAGAAAAATCGAACCAACTTCTTCTTGTCACTTACAAATGTATGGGGGGAAATTATATGTCCCCCTATCCGCCGCCACTGGTGGGGGGCAACTTCAACAAGAGGGTAGTCGATGTTCGTCACTGCAGAGGGGAGTAGCCATTTTTTATGAGCAGTAAATCTGATGCATGCGATAACAGTGCATCATATTGCTTTGTCTCGTGCGGACTTCAAAAATGTTATTGAACTAAAAATAGGCAGGATTTTGCGAAGGGAGGGAGCTTGAAGAAAATTTGTCACAAAAGCTACCCTTAAACTTAAAGGGAATGTTTCACCTTTCTGAAAGTTGTCAAATAAACGCTGTATGTAGTAGAAAATATGAAGTAAGTGCTGCTGAAAACGATGGTGATATTTTTTCTCCCGAAAAGTCACTTAACTGTATACAAATTAAGGTTTTAAATTTGGGATGATGACGTCATTATTGAGCTATAGACCGCCGCTGCTGACAAAGTGAGATTGGCGGAAACGTGTCTGTCAGCCAATCAGCGGCGGCACTAGCCTAGACCCCATTTTGCAAATGGGAAATTAACTTGCTAAAAACGGCTAAGTCTTGGGGAAAATGACCTTAGTATTTTCGACATTTCAATAACGGCCAAAGATAATGGTTATCTCAGTTCAAAACCAATACAAAATTGAGACATTCCCTTTAACTACCAATGGTATTAACGCAAAATGGACACCCACACGACTATTATTGTGCCGCGAAGCGGTGCCAAAATTTGAGGTTTTGAGCGGACTGGAAAACTCATTTTTGCTATTGGAATCAGGATGCAGGGTCAACACGAAGAAATATGTTTGGAGCATAAAGTGGGGTCAAAAGACATGTTGCCCCCCCCATTTAAGGCCAAAGGTGGGGCTATGGCCCCATGCCCCCCCCCCCTCCCCTGGGGCCGCCAGTGCCAGTCTATGTTCGACCCTTTTGTACTGGAAAAGAACGACGATGAATGATTTGCGCCGCGTAGCGGCGCGGATTTTTTTTGCTTTAGTTTTCAGTCTGAATAACTAGGCCCTCAAAAATGTGATTATTTTCATTTCATTCATTCAAAAATTTAATTGAGCCCAAGGGCACCAATGCAGCCACTCAATGAGATTCTTCCACCGGAAAGATAGAAGGAATTTCGCCGCAGTGGCACAAAAATGCAATATTTTTCTACTTCTTTGCAGAATTATAACAGCTTGGGTGCAGTTGCAGTTTGCAGTTGCAGTGCAGTTTCAAATACTTTTCATGGAATTCCAACCATGAGCCTCATACAGAAGCCCAAACGGCGGGCACTAGGGTTGGTTTCGCTATGGTTTCGTTTGTGCTATGCTATGGTTGCTATGGTTTCGTTTGTGCTAGGGTTTCGTTTGTGACATGCTATGGTTTCGTTTGTGACAACACAAAACGATAGTCAACAAACAGCCTGACATCGAGGATTTATCAGGACGCACGTATATAATATGCCCCTCGAAGTGTCGCGTTTTTTGTCTCTAAATTGTACACTATTTCGCATAAAATAGGTGGGTTTTCAGCAATTTGATGGGGGCACCAGGGCATTGGTGCCCCGCCTCCCCTCGTCCTGGATCCAAGGGTGCCCGGTGCCCAGTGCCCCCGGCGAATGCCCCCGTTTTTTTGTGTTGTGGGGGGGGGGAGAAATCCAGTGGCGTATTTCCAAAAAGTTGTTGAGCGGGGGGAGGGGGTAGCAGGCTGTCAGCCGTCAGCGAGAAAGTTGTTGATAAGGGGGGGGGGGGGGTAGGCAGGGGCGTCGCTGATAATGTTTGAGTGGGGGTCGGCTGAAATGACGGAAGTAATGTACCCCCATTTGTATGCGTGTATTTAAGCATTTGCTGCAATGTTTAATGTGGTTTTCATGTTATAGTAGATACTTGCTATTTAGCGCCGCAAAGCGATGCGAAATTGTACGGGTTTGCCTGATCAAACCCAGCAATATGGGTGATGGGCCTTATAGAGGATAAGAAGCAAAAAATACTATTCATTCAATTCAGCGTTACGACGAAACGAAGACGATGACGATGATTCGTTATGACGATGGCCACTGATGTGACGCCGCGAAGCGGCGTGAACATTTTAATTTTAGGTCGTGGAAAACTAAATTTTAATATTGGAACCAGACCGTGAGTAGACTCAGGTAACCCCTATTTCTGGTTGCACATCTCGGTATGATGAAAAATATTTAAATTAAGGTAGTTTTCATATACATATTCCTCGGATAGTCAATCACGAATACGATGACCGGTGACAGCCAGCGCTCAATAGTACATATGGTAATAAGAACTGTATACATATGTACCGAACTGTATCAAACAACTGGTAACAGAGCAAATAGTTTGAAAGCAGCAAGAGCCAGAACGACTTTTCCGCGCACAAATGGTCCCTGTGGATCTGGAGGAGCCTGGGGCGAGATGGCTTGGGGAGATGGTCCTGGCCTGGTCCCACTATTAGCTCTTCGGTCCAGCAAGTTGGGCACCGCTGGAGCAGCTTCCCGGTGCCACTACCAATGTCCGCGTTTTGGCGTTCGCGTCGCCTTTTCGGAACTCGGCAGACTAGCTAAACATGTAGCCCGCTTGAAAGTTAATATTTGATGAAGGGAGTGGGCCATGGGGCTAGCAATTAGGTACCGCCAAGGAGAGCCTCTGCCAGACACTTAAGGAATTCATTTTCCCATTTTTCAAATTTGTATAAGCATTTGCGAATTTTGTGTCATGCCGCGAAGCGGCGCGAAATTTGCAAGTTTTTAACTGTGGGTAGCTGGATTTTGACTGCTGCAAAGGAAATGTTTACAACTGTACGTCCGACCATTTTTTTTTTGGGGGGGGGGGGCAAATCATAGTTTCAGGAACTTTGAGGGGGCATGGCCCCTTGCCCCCCCCCTTGGATCCACTCCTGCCCCCTCCTGTTCCACCGCCTATGGATGCGGATGCCGACTCCCTCAGACGGCCAGAGTGGCCCTTCAGGCTGCCAGAGTGCCCCTTAGGCTGCCAGAGTGCCCCCCTCAGACTGCAAGAGTGCCCCCTCAGGCGGCCAGAGTGGCCCCTCAGGTGGCCAGTGCCCCCTCAGGCGGCCAGAGTGCCACCCGCAGGCGGCTAAAGTCCCCCTCCAGGCGGCCAGAGTGCCCCCCCCCCCCCCGCAGGCGGCCAAAGTGACCCCCCTTCAGGCGGCCAGAGTGCCCCTCAGGCGGCCAGAGTGCCCCTCAGACGGCCAGAGTGCCCCCTCAGGTGGCCAGAGTGCCCCCTCAGGCTGACAGAGTGCCCCTCCAGCGGCCAGAGTGCCCTTTCAGACGGCCAGAGGGTTCCCTCAGACCTTGCGTTTTGTTGTTCTACTACTGCTCTACTTGCACTTTGTTTGAAAGCAGAGTGGAATTCGTTTCCATCTCTTCGATCTTGGAGGGCCCCTCTTACACATTTATGGGGGCAAAATCATATGTTTGCCCCCACCCCCCCCCCCCCCCCCTTATCCGCCGTCCCTGGGTTATGGACCACTCAACCGCTACTTTCACACAACTCAGGAGTGGGGTGACTCTACACGTGCGCACGTGCACACCCCTATTCTATATATCAGGAACGGCTGAGCCGATTGTGTTCAAATTTGGTGTGTGGTTAGGGACCTCTCATCCGCCAGTTTCCCACAAGTAAGGGGTGGGTGCCTATGCACGTGCGCGCGTGCACACCCCTATTCTGTATCTCAGGAACGGCTGAGCCGATTGTGTTAAAATTTGGTGTGTGATTAGGGACCTCTCAGCCGCCGCCTTTCCACAAGTCAGGGGTGGGGTGGCTTTGCACTTGCGCACGTGCACACCCCTATTCTATATCTCTGGAACGGCTGAGCCGATTGTGTTCAAGTTTGGTGTGTGGTTAGGGACCTCTCAGCCCCCACTTTCCCACAAGTCAAAGGTGGGTGCCTCTGAACGTGCGCACCCTTTTTTGTATCTCAGAAACTACTTGCCCGATCGAGTTTAAATTCCCCATACATTTCCTTCGCGCTCGCTCGTTCATCGCCAACTACGGCGCCTACTGGTAAATATATGCATACAGACAAGGAAAAACTTTAAAACGCTAGTGAAGTTTGTCATAAAATAACATTTGAAATCCAACAATAGGTACAACACATCCCAAAATTAATGAAAAAGACTATGTAGGTACCCAGGGGCGTAGGATCATATTCAGTTGGGCCATAAACACTAAAAAACACTACTTATTGACAAACAGGTAACCCTTTTTGAATTGCAGACACCCACAAAATGGCAATCTAGGTGCTAACATAAAAAACATGAGTAAAGCAAGATTGAGTGTAGCATATTCAGGGTGGGAATTCTACTTTTTGTGTTGGTGGAGGAGTACATATCTTCGCAAACAAAGAGTACACAAATAACCTCATGGTAGGCCAAAAATAAGAAATACTGATATACTGAATAATGATGAGTGATGATAAACTACAAAACTAAATTCCCCAGATCAAAATGTGCTGACAATTCTTGGTAGGTGCCTATGCACTCATCCAGAAAAGTGATGTATACCTACCTAAGCACACCTTTTCTTTTTCAGGACCACTATTCAGAATAATGACAATGACAGAAAACTGTTACATGGGGCCTGGCGGTCATAACCAGGAAATGTGTCCATGTAATTTGAGTCACTTTTTAGTGTTTTTTTGCAGTCTGGCTATGGCCCAACCGAATAACATTTCAAATCACGAACTGACCTTCATATCATATAATTCAAATGATTTCAATTGTACAAAAAAAAACACCGTAAGATCAGCCCACAATAATCACAATAACTCCTATCATCTAGGGCCCCTTGCAATAACTCACGTGTGCGTGGCGCGTGGCGCGTGCGTCACCAACAAACAATGACCAAGGATATAGTTTCGCTACTCGCTACTGTTATATGAGCGAATGGTAAAACGTCGCGGGTACAAGCAAGCTAACGGCTATCCATACTGGTCCAGCTCTCCATCAAGCTAGTCGATTGGTCAAAACCGAATAGGCTTCTGACGTCACAAATGTGAGGCATCATGTTACGGAGATAACAGCATCTCAGAGCATTTCGCCGTCGGCAAAGTAATTGTTACTCTTTTACAGAGTACTTGTTCTCTTTCTGGGGCTTGAAGATAATCGGTGGGGTATTTGGTGTAGGTCACACTGTGTTGTGGCATAGGGACCTACTCTAATTACATGTGTACTCCCAATAGTTGAACTCTCGCCAGTATCTCAGGTCGATATCTCCGGAACCGTTCCACGCAGCGCCATGAAATTTGGCACAGCTATTGATACATTTCCTTTGCATCTTCTGACTAAATTTGATGGTAAGGTCATGTCAGGTCAGGTCAGGTCAGGTCAGGTCACCAGGTTACGTTAAGTGACCCTTCCTCCAAAACAAATCAGAGCACTACCACAGACAGAGTTTTGGAACGATCGATTTGAAACTCATGGGGTATGATAAGGTCATCAGGAACTACAATTCGTCCACCTCTATTTGTATAAAGAAAATCAAGGACTAATGACCAAATCAGTCAGGGGCGGATCTAGCCGTGCGTTGTGGGGGGGGCAAATCCAGTGGCGTATTTCCAAAAAGTAGTTGAGCGGGAGGGGGGGGGGGGGTAGCGGGCCGTCAGCCGTCAAGTTGTTGACCCGGGGGTGGGGGGGGGGAGGGGGTAGCAGACCGTCAGCGATCTATTCACCGGCCTCTCCGCTGTGTCTGTTGTGTTGCGATGTTACGATAAATTAATTGCCGAGTTTCTCCACCGATTGCGACGCTTTCAGCGCAAATAACCCGCGTGCAAGGCACGGTGATTTGTTTGCTGACGGTGTTGGCCCTGTGAGTTGGGTTTGTTCACGGTAACTTTAAGCATCCGATTTGAAACAGGGCTAATAACTTTGTTTGTAGTAACTTTGTTTGGTGTGTTAACAGTTAAAGTTGGGACTTTGGTTTGTCTTTGTCTAAGCAAGGCTAAGTCTAAACAATAAATATTTCTGAGGAGTACAACAAAAATAAATTTGTACCAGTCAGAATTTGGAAGTACAAAATGTGTTGGTGGATATGGAACCAACAAGCGTGAACTTTTCCAACACTGCACCACCACCTACCGAAGGTTAAGTGAAACTGGAATGGTGAAGACACCTTTTTTCATACAATACCCGTAAGCAATTGCTTGCATACCCTGTATTGAGGGTATGCAAGCCCCCACGCTTACCTACACTGTCATTTAACAACTGTCCAATACCATCGACAAAAAGCCATACTCATCTCGGTCTTACTTTGTCAACCGACCTGCGATTTCACGATCACATCAATAACATCATCAAAAAAGCGAATATCGCTATGAGTCCCCTCTACCCAATTGCCAAATTTTTACCTCGTGACATTCTTGTACAAATATATAGCACGTACATACGACCAATTTTTGATTATAGTGACATTGTATATGACGGACTAATAACAATTAGAGATACGCTGAGACTAGAACGACTACAGATGAGAGCAGCAAGACTAGTGACTGGGGCACTCTTTCGTACATCTTGCAACAAACTATTGATAGAGCTAGGTTGGGACACGCTGGACACTAGACGCACTAAACACCGACTAATCTTCTATCACAAGCTTCTCGATCCACGTACTGATATGCCACAATACATCAGAGACATAGTACCGGAAACAAGACACCAGAACACAGGACGTGCGCTTCGAAATGCTAATACACTGACACTTCCAAACAATAGAACAACACTCTTCCAGCAATCCTACATCCCAAAAACCACCCGACAGTGGAATGATCTGCCTGAGCCTACAAGAACCGATCCTTGCCTCAAATCCTTCAAAAGAGCGATAGATTCTCGATTCGGTGCCGAGGTCCCTCCAAAATTTAACAACATGGGATCCAAGATCGGAAACATTTTGCATACTCGTCTTAGACTTGATTCATCAGTTCTCAATGCTCACCTCTTCCAAATTAAAAAGCCCCTTCCCCTTGCTGCGAGTGTGGGAACCCAAGAGAGAATGTAGCACATTTTGTTCTAAATTGTCCCCGCTTTAACGTGCTACGCTCAGAACTTTTCGACGAAGTTTCACGAATAATGCCAAGTTTCCCCCGAAATAATAACTCAAACAAGCTTGAAGTTTTACTTCATGGTATTGATTTAAGTGAAAACGAAGGAATTGAAGTTGCCAAATCGTTCCAAAAATTTATGATCAAAACAAAAAGATTCCAGACCTAAAAGCACCCAGCAGCGGACGGCGGGGCGGGCGGCACGTGGCGCCGCCTGGAGGCGGCCGATTCAACTACTGAGTGGCGGATGTGGTGCGATGTGGCGGCGGTTAGTGGATAGAGATATGTATTATTGTTAGTTATTTATATTTTCATGTTAAGTAACGAACAGTAATTCTAGAGAGGTGCTTTAATTTAAGAATTGTATTCTTTTGCACCAATCTAACCACGATTATTTGTCTTGTTTTGTTTTTCTGAATTCTGACAAATACACGTGATGATGGTGATGATGAGGGGCTTTATGTCACCTTTAGAAGAGCCTGATTTTACCAGTTTCAATTCAGATGCAGCCTTCATATTTAATATCAAAATCTGGTCATTTTAGTGACATAAAAACCATTTCACAACATTAGGATTATGATGGCTATAGGTCATGTCATTTTATATTCAAATATGCAATTTCTTCATTTTTGAAAAGTGTTTCCAATGGTTGTGTTGCCAAGGTAATGCAACCGTTGTCACCAGCCTTAGCAATTGTGAGTACTTAAGCGCTAAGCAGTGCACTATGCTGTGAGAGATACATGCCACTGTTCCATGTCAACTGAACCAGTGACAACTGAACCAGTGACAACTGAACCAGTGACAACTAAACCAGTGACAACTGAACCAGTGACAACTGAACCAGTGACAACTGAACGAGGGACAACTGAACCAGTGACAACCAGTGGGGCGTCTGAACGCCACCCTGCTAACTCAGTTCCTATGAATAGTAAGCGGAATCCAAAAACACTGTTCCATAGCTCTTTGACAATCATGTCTAAACAATTTGGTCGTTATTTGGCTTAGGTCAACATTGAGGTCACCAGAGGTCATTTAAGGTCAAATTTCCAAGTATATGACTTTGCTCCAGAAACCTCCTAATATCTTGGGGAATTATGATAGGCTAGGAACAAACAAAATGCAATCGCCGTTGGTGTTCTCAAATGTTAGTTCAGGTAAATATTTTATGCTCCAGAGGTCACCAAATGTCACGATGACATTTTCTCCCAAAAAAGTGTTCGTGAATAACTTTTTATCAGTTAAACATAGCGCAATAACTTTAACACCATCGTGCTTGTCTCGTCAAAACGCTTTGCAACATATTAATGGTGACCTGGTTAGGTCAACTTCTAATGTTTACCTCAGTTGTCACTGGTTCAGTTGCTATTGGTTCGGTTGTCCTGGTTCAGTTGTCCTGGTTCAGTTGTCACTGCTTCAGTTGTCTCTGGTTTAGTTGTCTCTGGTTCAGTTGTCCCTGGTTCAGGTGTCACTGGTCCAGTTGTCCCTGGTTCACTTGTCACCAGTGATGGCCTATCCTACGTTACGCTACGGAATTACGCTACGCTACGTTTTGTTTTTGGGTCAAAGCTACGCTACCGAATTACGTTGTGTTATATTTTGCTACGTTACCAATTACGTTATTGTGTATTAAACGTAGCATGGAATGTATCGTGCCACGATACAAAATATATCAGGAAAATAAACAGTAGGTAACGGCGAGTTATTCGTTCATCCAGATTTATAACTTTGCCTATCAACCAGCCACCATGCATTTCTTTCGTGGCAGACAGTTGATACGATATTCGTAACACAAAACATCATCATTAGTAAAAATCCTTTGTGCAAATGTCATAGCTTACCTATATCTGGACAACTCTTATTGATTGTTGCTGGCATGGCACCTAACCCGACATTGACTGGCGGGCCAACATTGTCCTTCTATTAACGACCATTCGCAATAGCAATAGATATAAACCAATAAAGATATCAGGCTCCCAAGTTTAACCAGCATTAACAGGCGCACTGGAGAGGGGTACGCCACTAACGCGCACTGGAGAGGGTGGGGGGACTTCTGTGCCCCCCCCCCCCTAAGATCTCCGAAAGTATGAAAGCTATAACAATCAAACTTACAGTGGTAGGTGATACAAAGATCTATATTTGCTGACATTTTGGTGACCTTAAGTCAATATCGTCAATGTCAAACGAGGCCACGAAGGTCAAATCTGGCCAAATGTCCCCCATTTTTTTTTTAATTTGACCTCTGTAACGTCACAGGTCACTATCAGGGTATCCGAAGTTGTGTTCGGGAGATGAACATTGACATTGGCTACTGAATGTCGTTTGAATCATCCTGATCCGACTGTTGGTTCTGAAGATATCGCTTCGCCGACCTCGATTTTGGCCGCCATCTTAACTTCAAATCCATATAACTCAAACATTTACCAACCGATTGTCATTTTTTGTCGTCAAACGATCCGCTATTATTTTGGCTTAAACTTCGGACAAAAACAACCGCCCTGATCCGCTTGGTTTTCGAGCTATTCACGAACAGCATGTGGAGGCACCAGAGCCCCCCCCCCCCCCCCCCTCCCCCCCTTCCTCCTCCTCCGCTGTGCGTGTTAACTTGTCCGCCCCTGTAGCTCAGACGGGAGGGGGCTGGGCTTCAGACCTCACTCAGTGTGGCAGGCCAGGTTCAAGTCACTTCGACGCTCGCTATTTTCCCCCGATTAGGATGGCCTGCGGCCGGCGGCAGCAGTCGCGTTCAGGGTCAGGTGACACCAGAGGGCGGGGCGGAACTTGTCCAGGTATGTTCGAGTATGTAAAACTTTCGCTTCTAAGTTCCATCAAATTACCTGGAATTGCGAGGTCTGATGGTGGGGTCAGGGCCTGTGCAACAAGCTCTGCTTAGCGCGGAATCTGACCTGGGAAATCCGCCCACTCAAAAGATGCTGACTGAACTTATAAACATAATTTCAAACTGAGACAAGATCAGAGAACTTCATTTATGGTACTTCAAATTCAGTGACGTTACTATTTACGAGTTTGATGGAAACTAAGTTAATTTAAAACATGTCGTAAAACATGTCGTAAACATAAATATTAGGCTTTATGCAAACTCAAAGCACGTAAAAATACCACACCGCTTTTGCTGCAAAACAAGTTTCTTGGAGTTTCAAAACATTTGTGACACACACTATATGCGTCTCGACTGAGGAGCAATATTTGCCCTCAGACAATAACTTTCGGCTGTGACGCCAGCCAACGGCGAGTTAAATCAATAATATATATGCCGCCTTAACCCTATTTGTAACAGGCTCCTGGCTACCCCTATTTGTAACAGGGGGGGGGGCGGATTCCGCCCCCCCCCCCCCCCGGAGATCTCGAGATCTACCCGTTCGATTTTCAAAAATGAAACGGTGTTTGGTTCTCCTCAACACGATCTACATTTATACATAATAAACAAAATATAAATTTGGGATAGGGGGGGGGGGGCAACAGGGGGGCAAAAATTAAAAATTTTAGTGGTATTTTTGATCCAACATAGCTTTCATGTTTATCGACCGATTTTAGCACAACTAATAGGAATCGATAGAGATTGAATTGGAAATTAATATATGACGGTGACGTTTGAAAATTCAAAAATCATAGGCGTGTGCAGGTAACTCAATATAGGGGTGAAGTAAATGCGTAATAAAACCATTTTTTGATGTGTTTTTTTGATAAATGAAATGGTATGTGAAAAAGACATTAGAAAAACAGAAATCATATTTTTGCCATAGGCGGTACCAGGTTAGTGAAAAGGGGGGGTAAAATTGGGGAAAAATATTAACCGCAGACAAGTTCCTACCCAGCACTATAAATATGTTACTGATCGTAGATAGTTCCTTTTTGCATGTTGTACTTCATCATAGGCGTATCCAGGATCCAAACTGGGGTGGCGCAAGACCTTTTGATAAGTATATTATCCGTTATTATGATACTAACTAGTCAACAGTGACTATTTCACTTACAACTTCAATTCACATTGCTTACCCCCTTTTTACCCTACCTGGACTCGCCTACTATCTTATAATCATTCGTAGAGTAGCCTGTGGTGCGTGTTTCATCCGAAAACTGCAGTATGTTATGCCATTGTACGCCCATGCCTCTTAGTTCCCTTGCAATAATATGACCCCCTTTCTTCCATTCCTGAGCGCGCCTCTGCAAAAAATGACTTTATTCCCTGTTCTGGTCTCATATGTGCATATATCATTATAAGCTAAACGTATATTGCGCCGTTGTCGCTGGCATATCGTCATCACCATGCCAGTCACCCCCCCCCCCTTTTCATGTTCCTGAACACGTCCCTGAAACTCTATATGTAATAAATTATGCAAATAATGGAAGCAGAAGCTATCTTTTACATCTTGATAGCTATAAATGCCCCTTACATTGCTCTATTGGCTTCCCGCCAAGCATTGAATACTTCCTGGACCCCCCCCCCCCCCTTTCAAGCCCCTGAAACCGCCTCTGCCATGCAATTTTTATGATATTTCATTAACATCAACTAATTTGCACTTGTTGCAATCATCTTAAGCCGATGTAACTCCTTCATACTTGATGCAGTTAGGAAGAAACCGTGAAGATCGCATTTCCGTATTATCGCCAAATGTCGCCTCCGAACCCACCCAAAACTGTGCCCTGGAACCGCCTCTGTTCAGGTTAAGAACTCAAAATTTTGACTCCAAGTGCGGAGTTCAATTCTATGAAAAGTCCCAAAATTTCATGGACCTGCTCCCAGCCGTTCTGGAGATATCTGCGAAAAACATGAGCGGGGGGGGGGGGGGGAATCCGCCCCCCCCCCCCCTGTTACAAATAGGGCTAATTAAAAATAAACTTAACGTTAATCTAACCACCGACCCACGAGAGGTTAGAACTTGACAATAAGGTTATCCATTAGCTATATATGATACCAATAAGATACCCATTACCGTTAGAAACATGATTTGCAAGACTGCGCCACGGATGAGTGGGGGGGGGGGGGGGGGGGCAAACCGAAGTCAGGGGTCCCATTTGAGAAGGGAACTCCCTGGTTATTCTCGTGAGGACTCCTTGGAATTTGTCACGCCTATCTTATTAGGTGCCTTCTCGAACACAGGGCTAATACAAACCTCCATCCTGACAACGGCGTCGGCGACCAGCCGTTGACTCAGGATTCCAAAAGTGGCGGCCAGAGCCACGCGAGAAAAGATCAGATCAAAATGTATTTGAACTAAATTATAGTACCACAAGTCGGACTCGAGCAATGTTGATAAAGTAGCAGCTCTAGTACCTATGCCACTGTATGGGATACTTTTTTGTATTTAACTGCATGATTTTTCCAGTGCAAAACGGGTTTTTCATTCTACTACGGACGAACGGTCCAATGCTCACAAAAACAACTGTCTACTACGAACCCTTTTCTACTACGGGCGGCGGTTGGCATAGGACGGCGCTTTTCTGGCGACCACAGTGTTAAACTAATGGCATACCAGGGGCGCGAATACGCCAACGAGACGGCGACCGGTGGCGCCGTGGTCGTCGTCCGAACGTAGTACCAGTGGATATTTTGAACTACATATGGCAGCTGGCAGGCAGCTGCCATATGGCGTCTGCGCCAGCTCGGTTGGCGGTTGGCTCCATTCTTTGTGATGTGTGGGGTCGACGGATTTG
Source organism: Chirona hameri (assembly GCA_036785665.1). Classification (NCBI taxonomy): domain Eukaryota; kingdom Metazoa; phylum Arthropoda; class Thecostraca; order Balanomorpha; family Balanidae; genus Chirona; species Chirona hameri. The sequence goes on along the minus strand of JAXIVJ010008050.1, from coordinate 29,609 downwards.
AAAGCTGGTGTCGTTTTTTAACTTGATTTGGTTGTATAAGTTATTCCCGGAAAGCTAATTCGCTTCTGGAGGACGGTGGACCAGCTGGATAGTACAGAGAGGCAAGTCAACAGCCGCCCCCTCGCGTCACTCCTCAGTTGTCTAGTGTTTTCGCGCGATTTTAAGTTTCGGCCACCTGCAAGATTTGCCTGGTATTCGCAAGAAGTGATTTTGTGCCTCTTTCTTTCGTGTTTAATATTGTTTTCTTCATTTAGTATTTTAAATAATTGGCCATGGGCCTCGCCCGTCGAAGCTCCTTTCTACCGTTTCTGAAAGAGACTACCACCGCCGTCTCCACCAATCGCAAGGCTGCGTATTCCCCTACCGTCTCAAGTCCACCGTCGGCATCGACAGCAGCCCGCGCGCCGGACAGGGGAACTCTGTCCACATGGCCTCCTGCCGCCATCAATCACTCGCCACCCGGCGCCCACCCGGGCAGTGGCGGCGTAAGGCGGCACCGCAGGGGGAGAAGAGCCGGCCATCGCGTCCAGGCACGTCGTCGTCACGCCATCGATGAGGAACATCAACGACGCCTGAACCAAGGCCGCGCTCTGATCCCCCCTCACAGGCCCTGAATCGGCCTCTGGAACAGGGATCATGATCTCCAGTCGCCGGATCACGCCCATGGGGCGAGAACCGGCGACTGAGGAGAGGTCAGAGGGGGACCTATGGAGGTCAGAGGTGGCCCCTGGAGGCCAGAGGGGGTCCATTGGAGGTCAGAAAGGCCCCTGAAGGCCAGAGGGGGTCGTATGGAGGTCAAATGCCCCTTCTCAAATGGAGACCCCCTCTCAAATGGAGGCCCCAAAAATTTCGACTTGCCTCCCCCCCTGACAAAAATCCGTGGCGCCGCCCCTGATGGGTGGTGGGTGATTTTGGGCCACATAGAGCTGCCGACCACTGCACAAAATGTTGAGCAAATACAGGTGAGACAACCACAATGTGTTTTGGATGGCAAAATGTAGATTAATGTAATCGTGAAAGCGCGAGTTGTTGAAAAGAGAGTTCGGATTGAAATATAATGCCTAAGACAATATCCAATAAAGCGCTGCCACAAAATTATACCGCCTACACGGCGACCAGCTCACGTGGGACAAATTTGGACGGCGACCAACCAATGGCTTTTATTACCCCTGCTCGAACGTCTCCCGGCTGTTATTTTAATTGTCGGCTCGAAACTCATTCCTAATGTCTATGTATTTTGGATCTGCTCAGTATTCAGGTATATTTGCAAGGGTTTATTCAGGGACCTCCCCAGGTGTCAGGGGAGGGGCGCAATGTTTGTCCGGCCTCTGCCCCCTCCCCCACCGTGGTGCCGCCCTTGATGATATGCTACGAAATACCTTGCGTAGCAGTTACCTTATTTTAATATGTGGGCAATTCCAGGACAGATCACCAAGGCATGGCAACCACACTCTCTCAGATTTCGCTGTAAAATGGTGTATGGGGTTATTCTGGGCGCTGATTTCGATTTTTGAATTTGTACAGTCGTCAGGTTAAGTGGTCACAAGATACAGGTCAACGATACTTCAGGCCAAGGTCAAAGAACCAACTACGTTTGTCATTATTTGTCAAAGATAAAATACATATCAGGGCAAAACTATACATCATTAGAGAGAGGAAGAAACAAAGAATGTGATGGCATAAAAATTTAGCCCTTAAACTCAAAATTTGACAATTTGACCTGATGACCTTGAAGTCAGGTCAAGGTCAAACCATGCTGCCTGCTTCGATTTTTTGTTTATTTACACACAAGCTTGCTCATTCAATTGGTAACATGAATGCAAAATTTCGCGTGGCAACTGAAACTCCTTAGGGGTCAACAGGGGTCATATGTCATGACCTCATCCGTCCAGCGAGTTTACGAATTTCGGTTTTCTCCAAATGTAAGCAATATGGGCATCATTTGAAAGCACCTGTCCTATTGAATACACTTATGGCATCAACCCGCGCCGTGCCGGTGCTCGGCGCCACATTCACCGTACCGGGGGGGGGGGGGGGGGGGGGCTAGACGCCCACCCCCTTCAAACTCGGCTCCTATAGAAGATATACAAAAACCGAGAAAAAAAGTTGGAAAGTTCGTCAAAAACTATTTCGAAACAATTTGGTCGTGTTTTTATTCAGGTCAATATTGAGGTCACGAGAGGTCATCAAAGGTTAGATATTCCAGTTGTAGGACTTTGCTTCAAGCACCCGCAAATATCTCGGGAACATGGCTAAGAACAAATGGAAAAAGCAATGGAAAACTCTACAAAAATACAATCGCACTAGGTTGCATCAAATTTTAGTTCAGGTCCATAGTTTAGGCTCCACAGGTCATCAAAGGTCAAACACGTAATTGTAGGCAAAATAGGTTTTCGCAAATAGCTTTTTACAAAATAAAGATAAGGCAATACTGTTGACGCCATCGTGTTTGACAAGGCGCTTCAAATCATATTACTGTTGACCAGGTCGTGTCAACTTAAAATTTGACCTCAGGTCAAGGTCAAGTGGTGGCCCAAATAGGTCATGTTGCATATTGGGAGACGTGTATCGACGAGATAAACACATTGGTGCCGGCTTCACTTCTCGATCTGCATTATGTCGATAGGTAATGACAAAACAGATATGGGTGACCTCGGATGACCTTGGCTGACTCTGTAGGGATCACTGAACAAAATTGCGCCTGGATCATCAATAATGATATATGATAACATGATCCAGAAGGACTTGGACTGACATCATGCGTATCCTCGGAATAGGAAGCATTTGAATATTTACCCATTCACTTATAATAGTGAGGTCACGAAATTAATCCGACCTTAGGTCACAGATATCCAAAATCCGAGATAAACAATTTGTAGGCACTATGACTGTAGCCTCTCTCGTCCTCCGCCAGTACCGCGACCGTCTCCTCAACGCGCTAGACAAACAGGTGGTTCTTTCGATTGTCTATTGTTAGCGGTTATCTGTGAATATCAAACATAGCATCAACAAAACATGAAACGTAATGGAGCAAACACAATGAAACATCGGTCAGAGAAAGTCCCCACAAGATGATGCAACATACGTTTGAACATATCTAACTAAATCCGCGGTCTAAATTCACAAGCAACTTGTCCAAACCAAATCTGACACATACTACATATAGCGCAATAACAGAGTAATGAAACACAGTGATGAAAGTGTACAAATACACATACGAATAGCGAACGAAACTCGTAACGAAAGAATATACGGAAAGAGAAACATAACCAACGAATACGGAATAACAACTAAATCTTACCGGAGAATGATCCTATGGGCACGAGAGTGGTACATCTAATAAGCAGCTGCCGGCTGCTTCGGGCGACATCAGCAAACGTGGCACCTTCGGCCGTCCCCAGTCCCACAGATCACCGCAGCACGCCCGCCGCCCAGACGACCTCCCGGAGAAATGCCTCAAACCTACCCGACGCCAGCCGCGGTCACACCGCCCCCCTTGAACCTTCCAGGGATTCAACCATCCTATGTACCTGAGTTACCCAGATTATCCTACTTCTTCATCGAGCAGAAGAACCAGTTTGGTAACCGGTCTCTCGAGCACCACACCACGATTGGTACGCACTCGAGCACTGCGTACTAGACCATCCGAACCGGCGAACACCTCGATCACCCTACCAAGGTGCCAGTGGCATCTCGGTGCATCCTTATCGACTAAAACGACTACGTCCCCTACGCGGAGATTCGGCAATGGTCGAAGCCACTTGCTTCTCCTCTGCAGCAGAGGCAGGTACTCGCGTCTCCATCGCCTCCAGAACAGGTCGGACAGGTACTGAACCTGTTTCCATCTTCTCCTGCTTGCTCCATCTGTCTCGTCAAATAGACCTGGTGGGATAACTACCCCACCACGCGGGTGCAGAAGATGATTTGGAGTCAGTGGCTCCATGTCTGTTGGATCATCCGACATGCACGTCAGTGGCCGACTATTGATGATGGCCTCAACTTCACAGAGCAGAGTCCGCAGGACTGTCCTCGGTGAGACCCATGGTACATGTCGATGAACATCTGGTGTACATCTTCTTGGCGGACCTTCACTCTGTTCACCTTGATCTGAGCGTTCTTCGTGGGCTTCACAGGTCCATTTACAACCCATCCCAGTCTCGTTTCTACCGCAAACGGTTCTCTTGGCTGTCCGTGAACAACATTCCACGGCTCCATGGCCTCAGAGACGTTGTTTCCGACCATGAGGCCGATGTCCGCATCAATGACTGGCAATTCAATGCTGTGCAGATGTGGCCAGACTTCCAGATCCTCCGACTTCGGGATGTCGTCGTGCGAGACCGGGATCTTCTTCAGCGTGTACACAGGTGGGAGTTCAATGAACTCTGTCTCGTCCATACTGCTCACCTCCAAGCCGGACACGATGTGACTATCGAGCCTGGTTACTTCAGGATCCACTGTACAAAGCGATAGCTGAGTGGGCCCAACGGCCTCAACGTCGAGAACAGGTAGCAGGGCCTCCGTACAAAACGTCGCGGAACTACCGTTATCGAGGAAGGCGTACGTGCTAACGGTCCTGCCGCCACCGACACGAACTCTGACAGGCACTACAGACATGCTGCTTTGAAGTTTCGAGGTACCAACGACTTCCACAGCGCCAGCCTTTGTCACGCCTTCAGGTACATGATAAGGTTCCGCCTGCCTTTGTGATGCCTGGCGACTCACGTGCAGAACCGATGGATGTCCTCCCTCACATATTTTACAAGACTTCCTTGCCTTGCAACCAGCAACTCTGTGTCCCTGTCTGAGGCATCCGAAACACAGGCGATTCTCCATCATGAACTGTCTCTTCTCCTCTGCACTCTTTTGCTGGAGCACCAGACAGTCATCCAGCAGATGCTCGCCCTCGCAGCACCAGCATACGCGCTTCTTGTGCTGATCCGCAGATACGCCAGTAGCCAGACAGCTGTGCCCCACGTGCTTCTTGGCCACAGTTTCACAGGGTAAGTTTTGCTGTGCCTGGATGGTAGTTTGTTTGCCATACAGAGGGTCTAAGGCAATTCTAGCCTCGTTGTCAATGAATCTCACCAAGTCTCCGAATACTACGCGTCTACCGGTATCCTGAATGTCTACCATCTCACGTCTCAATCGATCTTGCAGCTGATTTGGCAGCTTCTGCATCACCCCTCTGGTCACGCTGGAATGGTTCATCTCCGATGCTGACTCTCCAGACACGGAACCACAGCGAGTGAGAAGGATCGCAAACCTGTCTAGACCCCGAGCATCATCAAATCTGATCGTCGGCCATGCCAGGAGTTCCTCCACCAGGGCCGTCGTCATCCGTCGCTCATCGCCGTACCGCCTGTGGAGAAGCTCTCTGGCCCTCGCGTAACCAGAGGCTGCTGGGAGCAACACACAGCTTTTCACGACATCCCTTGGTTCTCCAAGAGTGAACTGTTCCAAATAGTGAAGTTTCGCCTCATCATCATCCATCTTTGAGTCGATGAGGTCGTCGAACTTCTTCATGAAAGGAATATAATCAGAGACATCACCACTGAATTTCTGGATCTTAATCTTGGGAAGTGCATTTCTGGTCTGCTGCACCAACAATGCTCTCATGGCACTATCATCACTGGCTACTGGTTTCTCAGAGGACGAACATCTGTCAGCGACCTGAAACTGTGACTCCTGAAGAACTGTCTGCGGGACTAGAAGCCCCACGCTCTGACCTGCCCTCGGAGGACCGGCATCACCCCCACCTGAAACCCTCCACGGCTGCGGATGAACACTTTTCCGCCTTCCAGACCCTCGGGCACCTGCATCAACATCACAACCGTGAACGTCATTATCAATCGGTCTCCCAGGACAGCCTGCGAAGTCTGCAAAGATTCTGGCGAGACTCAAAACCCCTTGTCTCTGCTCTCAGAGTTTGACCACATTGAGTCTGAACCTCACACTCCCTGCCACTAAGGGTGGCTTCCTCCTTCAGTATAGCATCCATCCTTGCATCCGCTTCCTTCATCTCTGTACGCAAGGTAAGATCTTCTTTGTCCTGTCGCATCTTTAACTCTCGATCCTCTAACTCTCTTTTTTCCCTCAGCATGGAAACCCTTGCCAGCAATTCAGCTTTCCTCGCAATCTCCGCTACTCGCATTGAAGCGACTGAACGAACAGACGAACAAGAGCACGCAGACCTTTTTGAGCCGTGAGAGGCCGGGGAGGAAGCACACCTAGCGACCTGAGATGCACTATCCCCTGGACCGACATCCACCTCCTGTTGTGTGAAAGCCTTATCTGAGTGTGCGTAAACCCAACCAGGTCTCGCCGGGGCGCCGGAGCCAGGGGACTGGCAACAGCCTCCCGTTGCCGCAATGATGGCGCCTCGGCTCCATCAACACTGACACCGTTTCGCAAGTGTATGTTCAAATGTGTGTGTGTGTGTCTGTGTGTGTATGGAATAAAAAGTGTATGTATGTGTGTCTCGTGTTTTATTTAATGTTGACTTTCAACGAAATACTTAACGTAAGATAGATATTATATTTTCATTGAACAATAAACTAACGTAAAATAGTCACCCTACTCCCTAGCTTGCTCCGGGTTCACATAAACCGGTTAACGTAATTATTTTCCTGGCAAATTGCCAGATGTCACTACCACCCCCCCCCCCCGGAAAATGGCTATAGGCCGGTCCGGGAAGAAGAAAAAAATGCGTCAACTCTGTGTATGTAACATGCCCTCAGACTGCTGCCCGTCAAAATCAGAGTTATAAACATGCGTCAGGATATCGACCTTCCTCCATGAGTGCACCTCTAAGACGCTGCACCAGGACAGCCTTAACCCCCTTTGAGTCCAGCTGCCTCTTCCGCAGCTCATATTTAACAACGGGCAGTGTAAGTCTATCCATTATCGTATCTGTCACAACTCAGTTCCAACTAAACGCTAACTTAGCCTTATTTAGTGCAACAACCCCCATACACCTACAATAAGTTGAATAGAGACTATAGAACAAATGGTACGCAACACAACGCATCAGTTGCTGAATATGCAATGCCCATGTACCTAATATCGAGACAACAGACTAACAACATAAAGTTCGCCGACACCAGCGGTATCCACAGTCAAGTGAAGAAAGATGGCATCGCAATTAAAAAACACCCAAATGTTCAACAACTGACTTGACTCCTCACTTTAAACTCTGTAACTCTGTAGTCAAGCTCATTCACAGCTGCGGCCAGGCCGACTCATGATGAGTTGAGTGAAGACGGTAGTTCAGCAACCGTCCCATGACGCCAGCAGCGGACAGTGCAGCGACTGGTGCTGGATGACGAACATAGCAACCAGTGGACGCTGCAGAGCTCGGCCGCGCCGGTGTAGTGGTCGATGGCAAAGCTTGGAACTCTCCGATAACTGTAGCCTTTCTCGTCATCCGCCAGTACCGCGACCGTCTCCTCAATGCGCTAGACAAACAGGTGGTTCTTTCGATTGTCTATTGTTAGCGGTTATCTGTGAATATCAAACATAGCATTAACAAAACATGACACGTAATGGAACAAACAATGAAACATCGGTCAGAGAAAGTCACCACAAAATGATGCAACGGACGTTTGAACATATATCTAATGAAATCCGCGGTCTAAATTCACAAGCAACTTGTCCAAACCAAATCTGACACATACTACATATAGCGCAATAACAGAGTAAGGAAACACAGTGATGAAAGTGTACAAATACACATACGAATAGCGAACGAAACTCGTAACGAAAGAATATACGGAAAGAGAAACATAACCAACGAATACGGAATAACAACTAAATCCTACCGGAGAATGATCCTATGGGCACGAGAGTGGTACATCTAATAAGCAGCTGCCGGCTGCTTCGGGCGACATCAGTAAACGTGGCACCTTCGGCCGTCCCCAGTCCCACTGATGACTGCGGCACGCCCGCCGCCCAGCCGACCTCCCGGAGAAATGAACGGCCGGGCCCCGAGGCGGCGCCGCGGTCGAGGCCGGTGGAAACGAAGACGGAGCCGGCAGGCGAGACCGGTCATGGGCAAGACGGGTGAGCGGTAGGAGCTCACCGGCGCGACAAGTCTCCAGGGCCCCAAACCTACCGGGCGCTAGCCGCGGTCACAATGACCTTATGAAATCCTGTAAGTTTGAAAGCAATCGGCCGCAAACTATGGTTGTGGTACGACGGCAAACTTTTTTGCAGGTGGGGTTACGTGACCTGGCCTGGTGACCTGACCTGAGATGACTCGAGGTAAATAATTTAGCACAATGTGGGTAATTGATGCCAGAACAGCTGTGCAAAAAAGGCGGCGCTGCGCGCCGCCGTTTTTACGCTATCTTTAAAAAGCATTAAGGTATACCCCCGGCTCGGCGCATGTTAATTTCCCATTTAAATACAAATAAATAACAATAAATCTGATAATACAAATACTAAATAAAATAAATTATTCGTATTGTCCTATGATGGACATCCGATGCGACGGCATTGCGCACCAAGTACCGAAACTACCCAAATACCGAAATTCGTAAACTCGCTGGGGAAGTGAAGCCATGGCTTAATTAACCCGACATTGACTGGGGTCTCAGCTGAACACCGTTGACTGGGGATGGGGGGATAAACGCCCCCTCCCCCTTGGTTATCTTCCGAACCAATAATCCCAGCGAGACGCACAAGGCGGCATTCCAAAGCTCTCAATGGGATGAATCTAAAGAATGCTAAAAAATGGCGAAGTGAGGTAAAATGTCAGGTCACGGTCAGGGCAAAGGTCAAAATCGACCTTTTTGAGTTTATGGGCCATACTTTCCATCCGAAACCTTCGATTACGACCATTTTCACACAAAGTGCTGCCAAAGGTATGACAAACATCCCGCATGAGCTAAAGTGAGATTGTTGGAAAAATTCAAGGTCAAGGTCAGGTCACAAAAGGTCACTATGTGCAAAATATCTACGAAATCATGCAACCCATGTTTTATGGGCTATTTTCCAAATATAATTCGATAGTGATACTTATTTTACCACCTGACGTCAGTTACGTGAAGTTAGTGTAAAGTTTAAGTCAAGTTCAAGTCACTGAAGCTCAAAATTTGAAAATGATAAATATAAATGAAAAGGGCATGTTTCCAGATCAGTTGTGTCTCAAGAAATACACAAATTCATTTGTCCGTATCCGGTCAATAAAAGCAAAAAAAACGCAATTTTAAAATATGACATTATATTTTACCCCTTCTTTATATGCCATAAGTCAGTCAAAAATGATGATATCATTATAACATTTGGTATGTTAGTTGCCGATACGTGGTTGTCTCACATGTATTCCGGGTTTTTGAATATCTTTGACCAATTTGATTGTGTGGGCATTTTTCCCAAAAAATAGCTTATTTTTATTTTTGGGCGTCAAAAACCCAAATTTTCGCAAATCCCAGATAGTCCTGTTGTAGCCCTTGCTATTTGCTATCTTTTAACGTTTTTGGATTGCATTTTTCTTAAAATAAGGCATTTGTACGGTGTAACTTTTAGCTGATTTTTGTTTAAAACTCGTGTGTAGGGATGTCACTAAATTCGCTATAACTCGACAAAAAATCGACGAAATTGCTTTCTTTTCCCACAGAAGACGTCAAATCGATGCACAGAAGGTACCCAAAGTTTCACGTTGATAGCGCTATTGGTTGTTCAGATATTACGAAAAATCATCAGGGGGCGTTAACCCCCAGTCAATGGCGGGTTAAGACACCTGTTGACCCCCAAGGAGTTTCAGTTGCCACGCAAAATTTTGCATGCATGTTACCAACTGAAGGAACAAACTTTTGTGTAAATTTATTTTAAAAAAATCGAAGCAGGCAAACATGGTTTGACCTTGACCTGACTTCAAGGTCATCAGGTAAAATTGTCAAATTTTGATTTTATGGGGTAACTTTTTATGCCATCATATTCTTTGTTTATTCCTCTCTCTCTCTAATGATATAAAGTTTTGCCCTGATATGTATCTTTATCTTGGAGATAAAATTATGAACGTAGTAGAATGTTTGACCTTGACCTGCATTTTCGCTGACCTATATCTTATGACCCGTAACCTGACGACCATACAAATTCAAGAATCGAAATCAGCGCCCAGAATAACCCCATACACCACTTTAAAGCGAAATCGGAGGGGTGTGGTATACATTTTCACCCTTACTTTGGTGATTTGTCCTGGAATTGCCCATGTATCGGTAGTACGCTACGAAATGCTTCGATTACGCTACGGAACAATTTCTTGAGCTACGGGTTGCCAAAAACCATACCGTAGCGTAACATAGGTCATCACTGCTTGTCACTGGTTCAGTTGTCACTGGTTCAGCTGTCCCTGGTTCAGTTTTCCCTGGTTCAGTTGTCACTGGTTCAGTTGACCGTGTACCACATGCAACTTTACATGCACTATGAAATATTCTAGCTTATGCTATAAAAGAGACTTGCTTTTTATATCATGTTATATATTTATATCATGTCATGCGGTGTATGACGACATCCTCTGATTCTCTACCCCTGTCCCCGCCAGACGCGCCGCCGGCACACACGGCTGCCCAGAGGCAGATCCAGGATTTTTCAAGGGGGGGGGGGCAGGGCATAAGGGCGCATTTTTGTCCGGGGAATAGGGTCGCATTTTTTTTCGGGGAACAGGGGCGCATTTTTTTCCGGGGAACAGGGGCGTATTTTTTTTCTCGGGAAATTGGGGCGCCGTTTCTTCAAACATGCACAGGGGCGGACCTAGGATTTTCCCGAATGGGGTGGGCGGCTGACCCAGAGGGCGGCATTTTCGCCGTCAAAGAGGACTCCATGGGCCTAGAGGGGCGTTAAATGTTAATTAATAACATAACATTTTCCTGCAATTTTTGTTAAATTATCTTACGCTTATTCATTTGCAGTTTGTCTTTTCGAAAAAGCAATATAATAGACGTATTTTAAGAAAATGATACTTAAATAATTTGTATAGCACTCTCACATGTAGGTATGCCGTCGGTCAGTAGCACGCATTTTCGTCAGTAGCACGTGTATTCGATTGCGATCGTGGATGTGACTAACTCTGTCGCGGCTAGGTCACTCACCTCTCTCTGGCCTGCCGAAATATACCCCCTATCTCCTTTCTGACCTGCCAAAACTCCAAATTCCCCCCCTCTCTCTCTTCTCTGACCTGCCGAAATAGCTCTATCCTCTATCTCTGTCTGAATATATCTGATGGAAGTGGTAGACATTATTGTCTACCACTTCCACCAGATGCCGACGCTTCCATCTTCCATGGACGAAGAGGCGCCTCTCGTCCAAATTCCATCGTAGCCACGTCGTTGCGGTGCTTGTTGAAGTCCTTCCCCGTAGCGCATTTGACAATCGCGCCCGCCTGACTTCTTCTTGCACCAAGAAAAGTTGGCAGGGAAAGATGTTCGAGTTGATGCATGGGGCTGGCGTCGCGACTCGTGCTAACTCGTCCTATTTACCCTTGACTGGGATGACCTGCGTCGGTGGCAGCGGCCTGAGTAAGATGAAGTCAATGCGCGGGGAGGCCCGTGCCGAAAGTTTGTGACACGTAAATCCTTCGACTTTAAATTCCGCCTGTCAGCAAATATTGTGCGATCGGATATGGTCCATGCAAGCAGCTCTGCTTAGTGAAGGGCGCCGACACCATGGTGTCGGCGCGAAACGCATTCAAACGTAAGGTTTGAACCAAATACAAATATGCGCTCAGCTTTAGCTGACAGCACGAGGATAGACCGTTCACGGTAAGTCCAGGAGCTTCCCCGTCTCGGCATGTAACTCTTTTAGCGGGAAAGTGATTTAGGGCAGCCCCTGCCTCGTCCGGAGTGATACTCATTCTACCTCAATTGAAGAAATAGCATCACAAACTATTGTTCTTCTTGTCTCCAATGAGTGACACTCAGTGGCGTGCGTAGAAATTCACAAAGGGTCGGCTGCAGGGCCATCACTCGGTCTGAGGGGCCCTAGGTCTGAGGGAGCCCTTTGTCAGCCTGAGGAGACCCTTTGTCCTGTTAGCCCTTATTTTCCGTCTGAAGGCCCTTTGGTTGGCGTGAGGGGCCCACGGTCGGGTTGAGGGGATCCTCCGGCGCCCTGAAGGGGATCTTGGTCGGCCTGATGGGCCCACAGTCAACCTGACCGGCCCTCGGTCGGCTTGAGAGGACCTCGATCGGCCTGAAGGAGAACTTGGTCGGCTTGAGCGGGCCCCCTGTCGACCCGAGGAGCCCTCGTCGGGCAAGAGGGCCCTTGTACGATTTATAGGCCTGATAGAACCCTTGCCATGCCTGAGCGGATACCAGGTTGGTCTGAGAGGGCGATTGTCGAGGCCTGAGAGAGCCTCGCACCTCCGGCGGTCATTGGCCGGAGGGGCGCCGTCACTGGCCGGAAGAGTGCCGCCATTGGCTCTAGAGGAGCACCGTCATTGGCCGAAGGGGCACCGTAACTAGCCGATGGGGCGTCGTCACTGGCCGCAAGAGTGCCGTCACTGGCCGGAGGAGTGCCATCACTGGCCAGATGGGCGCCGTCGCTAGCCGAAGTGGCGCTGTCACTGGCTAGAGGGGCGCCGTCATTAGCCGGAGGGGCGCCGTCATTAGACGGAGGGGCGCCGTCATTAGACGGAGGGGCGCCGTCACTGAACAGCGTGGCACTGTCATTGGCTGGAGGGGCGCAGTCACTGGCCGGAGGGTCGCCGTCATTTGCCGGTGGGGCGCCGCCACTGGCCGGAGGGGCGCCGTCATTGGCTGGAGGGGTGCAGTCACTGACCGGAGGGGCGCCGTCATTTGCCGGTGGGGCGCCGTCACTGGCCGGAGAGGGGCCGTCACTGGTCAGAGGGGCGTCGTCACTAGTCATAGGGGCGCCGTCATTGGCCAGAGGAGCGCCTTCACTGGCCAGAGGGGCGCCGTCATTAGCCGGAGGGGCGCCGTCTATGAAAAGGGATGACGTCACTGGCTGCCAAAGCACCGTCACTGGCCGGAAGGGCGCCGTCACCTGGCCGTAGGGCGGCACATAGCGACATCTAATCTGAGGGTGGTGCCCCGCCAAAACGCGGTACGTGACCTGAGGACGGGACCTGGTCTGAGGGCGGCACCTGGCTTGAAGGTGGCACCTGACCAGGGGGCGGCACCTGACCTGAGGGCGGCACACTGCCTGAGGGCGGCACATGACCTGAAGACGGCAGCTGGCCAGGGGTGGTACCCAGCCTCCCAGCGTGAGGGCGGTTCCTGGTCTGAGTGCAGCAAATGGCAGATAACAAACCCCGTAAGCATGTCTATTTCCGCGCCTTCGGCGCGGAAATTGGTCTGCTTACGAGGCCCTTCCGCGCCTTCGGCGCGGAGGGGGGCAGGGCGGGGGGCGGCGGCCGCCCCCCCCCCCCCCTGTATCCGCCAGCAGGGGGGGGGGGTGCGTCCGCCCCCCGCCGCCCCCCCCCCCTGTATCCGTCCCTGCCGGGCTGCCTTCGTCTGCTGCCGTCCTGCGAGGCTGGGTTTCCTGGTCGCTCCGGCTCTGGTCGCTTCCTGGTCGCTCCGGCCAGTGCACATTGGGCGGGCAGCGGGATTTAGCGCGACATAATTGTGTATCTACTTTCCCTGGGATGCAGATGTCTTACATCAACATGAGCTTGCATAAGATGCTGTCTGATGCATTCACGATTGTCTTGTGGAGATTCTCCGCATTTGTTAGCATTAACATCACCACCTGAAGTGTTAGCCGCACAAGACAACTGTAAATTGACCCGAACTCTGGTGCGACAGCTCTGACGTAGATGCATGTTATGTGATGTGCAAGTCATTGAAATCATTTAAATGTCGTGATATTGATATATTTGGTGTATTGTGCCTGATCACCAAATTAACAAAAAATGAAAATTTTGTTACACACAAAAATGTTACCCCGGCATTTTTTTTGTTGGGGGGTAATTAAGTTACCTATACAGGGTGTGCATTAAGTTCTGGCCGCTTTACGCCTGGCCTGTTTACGTCGACTCTGATTGGTTGGCAGTGTGCCAATGACCTGGGGTGTGACCTCTCTGACCCCGGCCACCCTGTGGGGAGTATTAGAGCCCCTCCATTTCATGTTTAGTTATGGATAATCAGAGGAAACGACAACTTGTCGCTGGCTACCTGCACGGGGCGGCCGGATCCAGGAAGACGAACGCGCAAGTGGCGGCGGACTGCGGCGTTGGACAGAGGACAGTTCGACGGATCAAGGCCAAGTTGCGTTCTGGGGGAAGTCTTGAAGATGACCCCAGGCCTGGGCCACCTCGGACTGTCCGAAGCCCTCAGAAAGTGGACTCCGCAGAAGAACATGGTCCTCGGGGTGGTCGGTTCCGACGGAAGAAGTGTCCTATCATCTTCGTGGACGCCAACGAGAAGATCAACAGGGAAGTGTACGAGCGTCTGTTGGACACGGAGGTCATCCCCTGGATCAAGGACACCTACCCGGATGGAAACTTTGTGTTCCAGCAGGACGAGGCACCCGCACACAACTCCAACGTCATCGAGCAGAACCTGGCGGACGAGCTCGGAGGACAGACACATTTCTGACGCAAGGAGATGTGGCCACCCCAGTCACCCGATCTGAACCCGCTCGACTACAGCATCTGGAGCGTTTTACAGGAGGATGTTCAGGCGATATCCCATCCCAACCTGGAGTCTCTCAAGGCTCACATCGTGGAGGCCTGGGATGGGATGGATGAGGCCTACATCGCCAACACCTGCCGCTCCTTCCAAGGCCGTGTGGAGGCCGTCATCGAGGCTAGCGGCGGCTACATCGAGACATAGACTTAAAATGTCCCTGAGTTGTTATTTGTAACTGCATTTTGGATATAAATCCGAAATATATGTGTTATGTACCTGTGTTTGTGAAAAATGCTGGAAGCGGCCAGGACTTAATGCGCACCCTGTATGCTCTTATTAGCAAATCTTGCAGCATATCGTTATAGAAGTTAATGTCAATACAGTAGCTACAAATCGCAGCGAAACCATAACCACAGGTGAAATTCTCAGTTTATCGCCAAAATTGTTTCATCATGGGTGCGTTTGAAATGCGATACTCAGCACAATATTGCATAGAACATTGAAGCCCTGGTAATAAGCACCGCTAAAAGCATGCGTAGTCTTTCGTACGAAGGCCTTCGTTCTAGCCCGGACACGCTCGGACACGATCGGAGCCCGGACACGCTCAGCGCTGGTTGCCGACTCAACCCGGCAGCCCGCCATCCGGTCAGACAGGGCACGTGACATGTCAGCCGGCCAGCCAATCAGAGAGACGGTGCTGGTCAGCGCATCCCACCGCCCACGAGGCACTCCGCGCCCGGGAACGTTGGGCGACATGCGATACAAACATGACGATAACTTCCAAAGGCGCAGGAATGTGCAGCCAAATTAGCAGTGGTTCGATCCAATATTGTCCATGTCAACTAAAGATCATGTTTGCAGCGCAGGCACTAGTGGACATTTTAATATCGGCACTTGCAAAAATAAAGTATTAAAAAATCCGTGGTCATTTTTGACACTCATAAAATGGCTAATCAACAACACAAAATTCTGTCTTGGAAAGGCTAACATGAATTTTCACATAGAGCATGCCTTACTTCTTATGAACGAACACATAATAACTCGTTCAGCATTGTAATTTGTATGTTATTTCACTTTGAGCTTTGAACAAAAAAATACAGCACATGATGCCGGTTCCGCTTCTCCGTTCAAAGTTCCGCGTTCAAGCTCACCTAAACGAAAAACAATTCATGCTGACGGATATATATGGTCATTTTTGGAATACATGCACAATTTTGTGTCTAACTACAACCATTGTTTGCATCGAGTAGAAAGTCACAAAAATGACTTATGTCGCGCTAAATGTCGCTGCCCGCCCATTGTGCAGTGGCGGCACCAGCTGGCCTGCTATCTGAGCGGCGGGCCGGGTCCGCTGGCCACCTCGCAAGAGCTACATGCCGGCTCCGTGGTGCCGCATCTGGGGCCTGTTCGCCGACGCCTCCCAGCAGCGGGTGGACGCCGCTCTGCTGCTGGCGCCGACCAGAGCTGGCGCGCCTGAGCCGGCCGTGGCCGCCATGTGCCGGGGTGGCTGACTCCGACTGTGGTTCCTGGCGTGGCGGGCTCAGCTGCTCGATATGGACCTGTTCGGGTTCCTGGCAGAGTGACGCCCGGCGGCGGCAGGAGCCAGGAGACACGGGTTGTGGCGGCGGCGTGTCGCTGGCTCGCCCCTGCTCGGCATCCACCTCTGCCTCGCCGAGCACTAGGTGTTTGTGCTGGTGCGCGCGGCGGCTGGGACCTGCAGTACGTTGCAACCGTCTGCTCACCGGACTACGCTCATCAACTTTGGATTCACGGAAGGTACAGAGGCGGACTGGGACGGGATGGGGAGCAAAATGGGGCTACGGAAATTATGGTTTCATTATGTTGCTGATTGTGGACATATCGGTGGAAGTGGAAGATTGTAACTATGTGTGTTTACTGGTTGCTAATTCTCTTCTATTCTGTTCCCTTTTCTTTAAATTATGCCATATTTTCGTATATGCTGTTTTGTAACGTTGTCTTATGTATTTGTGTATGCAGCAAATTAGCTCTGCCTTTTTCTACCGTGTTAATCTTCATATAGTCCCAGCAAGTGAGACTTCCCTAGGCTCAAATCATCATCATGCCCAGGGGCGGATCCAGGGGGGGAGGCATGCTCCCCCCCCCCCCCCCCAAGGTACTGAAACTATGATTTGCCCCCCGCCCAAACGGTCGGACGTACAGTTGTACAAATTGCCTTTGCAGCAGTCAAAATCCAGCTATCCACAGTGATAAACTTGAAAATTCCGCGCTGCTTCGCGGCATGACACAAAATTCGCAATTGCTTATACACATTTGGAAAATGGGAAAATGAATTCATTAAGTGTCTGGCAGAGGCTCTCCTTGGCGATACCTAATTGCTAGCCCCAGGCCCACTCACTTCATAAAATATTAACTTTCAAGCGGGCTACATGTTTAGCTAGTCTGCCGAGTTCCGAAAAAAGGCGACACGAACGCAAAGACGCGGACATCGGCACCCGGACGCTGCTCCAGTGGTGCCCAACTTGCTGGACCGAAGAGCTAATAGTGGGACCAGCCCAGGACCATCTCCCCAAGCCATCTCGCCCCAGACTTCTCCAGATCCACAGGTACCATTTATGCGCGGAAAAGTCGTTATGTGCGCGGAATACCATTTATGCGCGGAAAAGCGCTGACTGCCACCGGTCATCGTGATTTACTATCCGAGGAATATGGATATGAAAAACTACGTTAATTTAAATATTTTTCATCATACCGAGTTGTCCAACCAGGAATAGGGTACCTGAGGCTCGACTCCACTCACGGTCTGGTTCCAATATTAAAATTTCGTTTTCCACGACCTAAAATGAAAATTTGCACACCGCTTCGCGGCGTCACATCGGTGGCCATCGTCATCGTCTTCGCTTCGTTGTAACGGTGAATTGAATTAATCACATTTTTAGGTTCTTATCCTCTACAAGGCCTACCGCCCATATTAGGGTTTTATCAGGCAAACCCTTAAAATTTAGCGCCGCTTGGCGGCGCTAAATAACAAGTACCTACTATAACATGAAAACCATATTAAAAATGCTGCAAAGGCTTAAATACACGCATAAAAATGGGGTTCATTTTTTCGTCACTTCCGCCAACCTCCCACTCAAAAATTATCGGCGACGCCCCTGCCCACCCCTCCCGCCCGATCCGCCCTTGATCATGTCTTGTTTCTCCCGTCCGGCGCGTTTTGGGCGCTGTGGAGTACAGCCGAGGCGGAGACCAAGGTCCGCTACTACCCGCTGTCGGCCGGCGGCGGCAGCGGCTCGCGGGAGGTGCGCTGGAGTCGCCACCACCCGCCGTCCTCGTCACAGGCTCGGAGCACCTCAGTCAGGGCCTGTTCTCTGGTGCTGCTGGAGATGCTGCTGCTCAAGCTTAGCGACCGCTGCCGACTGCAGCAGGACGAGGAGAGCTGCCTGAGGTCCCGCCTCCTGCCAGGGGCCGTCATACAGGTCAGGAGGAGCTGGTGTTGAATAGGGATGTTGGTGTCTGCGTGTCGGCGTAAAAGCCTTCAGCTTCTCCGATTAGAAGCTGCCATGACAAACGGACTACCGGGTGAGACTACCGGGTGAGGTCAGAAGTCCAGCGCTCTCCCAACTGAGCTACACGGGCGGCCGACAAACGGAGAATGGCCGCCCCTGAGTTATGTTATTTGAGTAGAGTTATGCCCCTGAGTAGAGTTATGCACGGAGCTGTCGCTCCGACTCCTCACACAAACACATTACACAAGGTCGGTCGGGGCTACAGCGCCCATTGCTGTGCTGTCGCTCCGACTCCTCACACAACACCATTACACAAGGTCGGTCGGGGCTACAGCGCCCATTGCTGTGCTGTCGCTCCGACTCCTCACACAAACACATTACACAAGGTCGGTCGGGGCTACAGCGCCCATTGCTGTGCTGTCGCTCCGACTCCTCACACAAACACATTACACAAGGTCGGTCGGGGCTACAGCGCCCATTGCTGTCCTGTAGCGCCGGCTCCGCGTTGCCTCCAAGTCGCGGCGGGTCAGCAGAGCCGGGTCCGCCCTGGCAATGACGCTGGCCCGTCTCCAAATGTATGAAATAAATAAATGATTGTGATGTGATATGTGATATATGCTTGGCTTAGTTTAAATCTGCATTGCAACGCATGAACTTAACGTAATAATAGGTCCTTCCCTTGTTTTGCTCTACCGGGTTAATATAAACCCGATTAATGTAACGTTAACTTTCAATCCAGGCCTAAATTGCCGTAAGGTCATCCCCATCCCGGAATAAATCTTAGAATCGCCCGGGTGAGAGAAAAAATACAACTAGCCGCGCTCGCAGACCACGGGGACGCAGCTGGGCGGCCATCTTCTCCGCAAAAATGATCAAAACGAAATTGCTAATTATCATTAATCCTTGCGTTCAAAAGTGAATATTACTGAGAACATGAATGGATTAATGCATCTAGTTTGCTTGATATAAGCTATTATTCCGGAAAAACATGTTGCAAAATATGACCCATTTATCTGAACCCCGTACTTTCGGGTAATTCGAGCACGATGGAGTCGCACCAAACGCCCGAGAACGCCCCAGCCGTCTGGCATCACCGGAGCTAGTTTTAAGATTAAGGGGTATGTTTTCTCCCTTTAGTAAGGAGCTTAGTTGACTAATTGGCCTTCATACGGTAGCGTAGCGCCTTTTGCAAGGGCGTATTTTTTGGTAGACCAAGAAGTGCCGCATCCACGCACCTTTCATACTAGTCGTTTTCACGAAGGATTTTGCGTTTGGGGCGATTGGGGCTTTTTGGGCAATTGGGGCGATTGAGGCGATTGGGGCGTTTGGGGTAAATGGGTCTATAGCTCGTAAGAACACGGCTTTTACCGGTGATTTTTGGTATCAATCGCAACTTTATGAATTAATGGATTTTTCTGGAAATTCCATTTGAATGATAACGCCATAGTTCACTTAAAATTAACAATTTCATCTTAAACTAGCTCTGGTGATGCCAGATGGGTATGGCGGTTTGGGGCGTTTGGTGCGACTCCATCTTGCTCGAATTCCGGAAGTGACTGGTTCTGGAAATGGTCATATTTTGCAACGACATGGTTTTCAGAAATAATAACTTATTTCAATGAAAACTAGATGAATTAGTCCATTCACATTTACAGTCATATTCACTTTTGAAAGCAAGGATGAATGATAATTAGCGATTTCGTTTTGATCATTTGTTGTAAGATGACGGAATGCCGGCTCCAGCTCTGCGCTGGCTCTGCGCAGGCGCCGCCGCCCGGTCACCATGGCGACCGGCCGGCCGGTCGCATGACGTCACGTTGCGCACGTGGCTCCGGCGCCGGCCGGCCGGTCACCATGGAGACCGGCCGGCCGGTCGCCTGACGTCACGTTGCGCATGCGCAGAGCCGTGGTCTGCGCTATTTGTCAATGGCGTCCGTTCGATCTAGAGCAGCCATTTTTGAGTTTTCAGTACCAGTGGCTGCAGAAAGCCCGCATGTTTCATGGGTTTATAAGTGCTTTTTTCTGAGGTCCTTTCAGGTTTTAGTGAGATTCATCAGTTAACCAATTAATCAAATCAAGAACATTTGGTGTGATTCGTTGCTTAAATAAATGAGTAAGGATTGCTCCGGTTTTCTGAAACCAACGAAGTTACCGCTCTAAATTGGACGATCTCAGCGTGGCGGAGCGACGTTGAATTAAGGCCTGTCTATGCTTTTGACATTTGATTGTATTTTTCATCATAATATTGTATTTCTTTGCCATTAATATCTTCAATTTTGCAATAAATAACTGTCAATTGCGTATTTTATTTAATCAAAGCTCATTATCTAGTATACTTTTTAGCCTCTTTTTGGGGCGTTTTCGGTATGTTTTGTAGAAGGAACTAACACAGCCCAAAATAGCCAGATTTGCTCATGAATTTAAATATGCAAAGCAAACTAACGGTAAATATTGCATTGGAGAGCATATACTTATACATTAATTCATAAAATTGTGATTAATACCAAAAATCACCGGGAAAAGCTGTGTTCTTATAAGCTATAGACCCATTTACCCCAAACACCCCAATCGACCCAATCGACCCAATCGACCCAAACGCCCCAATCGCCCCAAACGCAAAATCCTCCGTGAAAACGGCTACTAAACGGCTACTAAGCCATAAGTCGGTCAAAAATATAGATATTGTTTTGAAATTCGGTTTGAGCATCGTCCATACTTGGTTCTCCAATATGTATTCGGTTGTTGAATATTGTTTGAAAAATTTATATTGTGGAAATGAAGAAAAAAACAGTTTTTCATCACAATTTTTTTCCCCTCAAATATATTCAAAAACCGGAGGATATATTCGAGAACTAAGTATGGAGGATGCCAAGTCCACACCGAATTCAAATCAATATCTATATTTTTGACTGACTGATGGCTCCCTAAGGAGAAGTGCCACATCCGACGTACCTTTCATTCTTAGGGAGCCATAAGTCAGTCAAAAATATAGATATTGCTTTGAAACTCGGTTTTGGCATCGCCCATACCTGGTTCTCCAATATATCTCCCGGTTTTGGAATATATTTGGAGAAGAAGACAAATATTTTGTGATGAAAAACTATGTTTCAGAGAAGAAGAAAAATCCACAAAATCAACATTTTCAAACAATGTTTAAAAAACGGAATACATATTGGAGAACTTAGTATGGCCGATTCCAAAACCGAATTTTAAAGCAATATCTGTATTTTTTACTGACTTATGGCTCCCTAAGTATGAAAGGCATATGGATGTGGCATGTCTTGGTCTACCAAACAAATACGTTTTGCGAGGTGCGCTACGCTGCCATATGTGAGGGCCAGATTACTTATGTTCAACAGCAGTTGCCGTTTCTGGCGGATTTCGCAAATAAGAACCTGAGGGGGACAAGGGTGGATCTGGCCGTGGGTTGGGTGAGGGGGGGGGGGGGGAGGGGGGGATCCAGTGGTATATTTCCACGAAAAGTTGTTGAGGGGGTAGGAACTTTGGGTTTCAGGACCTGGGGGGGGGGGGCAAAGGCCCCTTGGCCCCCCTGGATCCTCCCCTGGATCCGCCTCTGGGGGGAACTTATTTTCTCGAGTGTTCGTTGGCACTTATTTTCGCGAATCATGCATGATGTGATTGTATGTTGGTACAACAACAACACAGGCAATATTTAGGGTGGAACAACCGATGACGACCAAGGCGATACAAAATAACAGACGGTAAATTGACGCACGAGCGCCATAATTGTGATCATATGACGGTGAAGGAAAACTTCGTGCTCACATCCTAGTTGACGATATGCTATTTTCTATGTGAACGCGACTATTGACTGCCGGAGTCTGAGGTTTCTGTTTACTGCACCACCTGGCACCTGCTGAGTCTGTTTTCTTCACCACCTGACACCTGCTGGGTCTGTTTACTGCACCACCTGGTACCTGCTGGGTCTGTTTTCTTCACCACCTGGCACCTGCTGGGTCTGTTTTCTTCACCACCTGGCGCCTGCTGGGTCTGTTTACTTCACCACCTGGCGCCTGTTGGGTCTGTTTACTGCACCACCTGGCACCTGCTGAGTCTGTTTACTGCACCACCTGACACCTGCTGGGTCTGTTTACTGCACCACCTGGCACCTGCTGAGTCTGTTTTCTTCACCACCTGACACCTGCTGGGTCTGTTTACTTCACCACCTGGCACCTGCTGGGTCTGTTTACTTCACCACCTGGCACCTGCTGGGTCTGTTTACTTCACCACCTGGCACCTGCTGGGTCTGTTTTCTTCACTACCTGGCACCTGCTGGGTCTGTTTACTTCACCACCTGGCACCTGCTGGGTCTGTTTACTGCACCACCTGGCACCTGCTGGGTCTGTTTACTGCACCACCTGGCACCTGCTGGGTCTGTTTACTTCACCACCTGGCACCTGCTGGGTCTGTTTACTTCACCACCTGGCACCTGCTGGGTCTGTTTACTTCACCACCTGGGACCTGCTGGGTCTGTTTAATGCACCACCTGGCATCTGCTGGGTCTGTTTACTGCACCACCTGGCGCCTGCTGGGTCTGTTTACTGCACCACCTGACACCTGCTGGGTCTGTTTATTTCACCACCTGGCACCTGCTGGGTCTGTTTACTTCACCACCTGGCACCTGCTGGGTCTTTTTACTGCACCACCTGGCACCTGCTGGCTGGGTCTGTTTACTTCACCACCTGGCACCTGCTGGGTCTGTTTACTGCACCACCTGACACCTGCTGGCTGGGTCTGTTTACTTCACCACCTGGCACCTGCTGGGTCTGTTTACTTCACCACATGGCACCTGCTGGGTCTGTTTTCTTCACCACCTGGCACCTGCTGGGTCTGTTTACTGCACCACCTGGCACCTGCTGGGTCTGTTGACTGCACCACCTGGCACCTGCTGGGTCTGTTTACTTCACCACCTTACACCTGCTGGGTCTGTTTACTTCACCACCTGGCACCTGCTGGGTCTGTTTACTGCACCACCTGGCGCCTGTTGGGTCTGTTTACTGCACTACCTGGCACCTGCTGGGTCTGTTTACTGCACCACCTGGCACCCACTGGCTCTGTTTACTTCACCACCTGGCACCTGCTGGGTCTGTTTATTGCACCACCTGGCACCTGCTGGGTCTGTTTACTGCACCACCTGGCACCTGCTGGATCTGTTTACTGCACCACCTGGCACCTGATGGGTCTGTTTACTGCACCACCTGGCACCGGTTGGGTCTGTTTACTTCACCACCTGGCGCCTGCTGGGTCTGTTTACTGCACCACCTGACACCTGCTGGGTCTGTTTACTTCACCACCTGGCACCTGCTGGGTCTAGAATGGAGAGCACGACATTCAAGAACTTCCAGTTACTGTGCTGCTGTGCATCATCACAATGATCATCACAATGATCATCACAATGACCATGTAACGCATAACAATGATCGGTCGATACAAGTGCAACGTTGATATTGTTGCTGCCCATTCACATGTGCTTAATTTGGTCATATGACTACCAGGCGTCGATCCAGAACATATCAATCCCAGCGTGGTTGTGAATGTCTTCTACGCAGATTGAACTGTGTGCAGCATCACGATTAATCACTAGAAAGCATGGGCGGGTATTGCCAACTAACCTGGCACGGATCTGGTCATGGCAACCAAATATGGCATTGCCCTGGCACGGATCTGGTCATGTCAACCAAATATGGCATTGCCCTGGCACGGATCTGGTCATGTCAACCAAATATGGCATTGCCCTGGCACGGATCTGGTCATGTCAACCAAATATGGCATTGCCCTGGCACGGATCTGGTCATGTCAACCAAATATGGCATTGCCCTGGCACGGATCTGGTCATGGCAACCAAATATGGCATTGCCCTGGCACGGATCTGGTCATGGCAACCAAATATGGCATTGCACTGAACACTAAAGGAGCCGAAAATACCGGTCGCTCATCTCAGTGATTAGGTGATAACAGAGGTGAGGGGTGCTATTGTACGTGTCCGGACCAGTTATATCGCATAAGACGCGGCCAGCCGTGGTCTAAAAGTATTCTGATCGATACCCTACTATTGCCAGGCGATGACTAGGCGAACGAAGGCCGTGTTATTCAGCCGTTCAATTCAACTAACAGTCCAATGTCGTCCTTGTTCTCAAATTCAGGAGCATTGGTACACTCCTCTGTGTTCATAAACGGTGTAGTAACTACAATGGTGCACCACGTGTAAGGCAGCTCCAAAATTTGTGATGTGCTGGAGCTATTATTGCTCAAACAGTTTTAGCCGGGATTCTAAACTTATCGATAAGGCCCAACCACTACCGGTAAATCACATGGCGTATTTCCGAAATTTCAGCACTCTGCCGCAGCGCTGTGTCAGGCTCAGAACATTAGCCATAACTACATCCATAACTTCGGTCATGGCCCTTCCTGCGCCAGTTAGGGAATTTATGGATGCCGCCATGGCTGGTCATAATCGCCCGACACCGACGGAGCCAAAGCCATGTCTGCGGCCGGCGAGCCTCCGCCCGACACCGACGGCGCCAAAGCCATGTCTGCGGCCGGCGAGCCTCCGCCCGACACCGACGGAGCCAAAGCCACGTCTGCGGCCGGCGAGCCTCCGCCCGACACCGACGGAGCCAAAGCCATGTCTGCGGCCGAGGAGCCTCCGCCCGACACCGACGGAGCCAAAGCCATGTCTGCGGCCGGCGAGCCTCCGCCCGACACCGACGGAGCCAAAGCCACGTCTGCGGCCGGCGAGCCTCCGCCCGACACGGACGGAGCCAAAGCCATGTCTGCGGCCGGCGAGCCTCCGCCCGACACCAACGGAGCCAAAGCCATGTCTGCGGCCGGCGAGCCTCCGCCCGACACCGACGGAGCCAAAGCCATGTCTGCGGCCGGCGAGCCTCCGCCCGACACCGACGGAGCCAAAGCCACGTCTGCGGCCGGCGAGCCTCCGCCCGACACCGACGGAGCCAAAGCCATGTCTGCGGCCGGCGAGCCTCCGCCCGACACCGACGGAGCCAAAGCCACGTCTGCGGCCGGCGAGCCTCCGCCCGACACCGACGGAGCCAAAGCCACGTCTGCGGCCGGCGAGCCTCCGCCCGACACGGACGGAGCCAAAGCCATGTCTGCGGCCGGCGAGCCTCCGCCCGACACCGACGGAGCCAAAGCCATGTCTGCGGCCGGCGAGCCTCCGCCCGACACCGACGGAGCCAAAGCCATGTCTGCGGCCGGCGAGCCTCCGCCCGACACCGACGGAGCCAAAGCCATGTCTGCGGCCGGCGAGCCTCCGCCCGACACCGACGGAGCCAAAGCCACGTCTGCGGCCGGCGAGCCTCCGCTCGCGAGAACGGCGCTCTCACTGCAGTGACCCTCCGAGGAATCATTAGGCAAATGCAGTCGGAGTATCGGCCCGGACGGGCTCGCTGTGCTGCATAAACAGGTTTGGTTCGGTCGACTGCAGACACATGCGGGTGATAGTCGGGCCAGAGTCTGCCGGCCGGCTGCCGGGGCACCTTATCAGGTGGCCGCGCGGCGGGGGTCGGCCACTCCAGGGAGACATCGGCAGAGACCATCAACTCGACCCGACGCCGTCCGTGGACCGGAGCTGCACCAGTCGACGTCGTGACGGGGAATTGTGCCCTGGCGGGAGAATGGCCGGGCACAAGCGATGTCACTTGTGAGTTGAATGGAACACGCGGGAGAAAAGGAAATGATATGACGCTGGCTCTTCACATAATTATATTGTTATTCGCAGATATAAGGTGGCATTTTTCAAGTTTCGCCGAAACGTATCAGAGTTAGAAGATATTAACCCACGGGAATAGTAACCCAGGCCGGATGATATAAACCCATTAACCCACACCGGAAAGGCCGTAAACACCCCTCGTGTTTTTCCGCGGGCGACAAGAAAACGGTGGCGAGCATAACCGCGAAATGCAGTATCCTTGTCTTATCATCAATTATCCTTTTGCTGTGAAAATGTGAAGTTCAGCTCCTATGACGTCAGTGATCAAGGTCAGGTCAAAGAGATCAATCTTCAATAAGTCGAAAATGTTCTACCATTTAAATGTTTCGTAGATCTTCTCGATCATTTAAACACTTTATTCTGAGCTTTCTGTTTACTGTACTACCTGCTGGGCAATGCGGAACATATAGATAGGACTCAGTGATGGAAGGATTCTACGGCCATTCCATGTCCATTGCGCACACTTTTGGAACGACATAGCATGCATTTATAACATTGATTCGAGTATTTAAATATTGGAATAATGGATGAATGGAATAACCATCCGACATATTAATATTTGATTTATATCTTTCAAAAACTTCGGGTACGACAGATTAACTTCGACTTCAAAATGTAATTAATAACTCAAATTGTATCGAATCTGATGTCCTTTGTCACAACATTGACAAAATACAACTTTCCATTAGTTTTCCTCTTATTTAACTCGTCTTTTCCCAGAATCGGCGACGATCAAATCCTGGTGACCTAGAAAGCCAAGCTTTCACATTTGCATTAATCATACAATTTAACTGCTTAGCAAAAGTCATAACCGCCCGTGCCAAGTTAAGTGTTAGGTATTCATAAGTATTCATTTGTCATGTAATGCACCAATAGCGTGAAATGTGCATGCACTAATACACATCTTCCAAAGATATCTGGTGGTGGTTGTGGTATTGGAGCTTTACGATTACGCGACTGTCGACATTTATAGTCGGGGCTCTCACGCCGACCCAAGCAGGGGAACCGAATAACCTCGCCAATTGCCAGACTCGAACCCGGGACCCATGGGTTCCGAGCCCAACGCTCTACCGACTGAGCCACCCAGGCACCTTACCTGACTGAAAGAGCGCTATGCTGTTGTCCTGGTGTGGTTCTTTTAACTGAATGGCGCGTCCAACTATATAAATTTGCGCATGCCATCGACAATATACCCAAAAGAAGGCAGGAGTTCTTATAGTGCCTGGATATTCAAGCAAATTTGCCAGCAAAAATGTGATAATTTTTAACTAACCGAAACACCTCGTATACCACCCACAATATGCACAATAGTCTGGAACCTCCAACAATATCTTTCAGGGCTCATAACTCCCTGCTGAATAGAGCCTATTGCGTCTCGTTAGTCTGTATACTAAACGATCTAACAATGCCCGCTCCCAGACAGGATGAAAGGACTTCTTCGCAGCCAGGTCAGACATCAGCATCTAATTAACACCATCATCGAATGACGACTGATAGGAAACCGCATCTAACACTCCATTAACCCTCGCCCGTGCAGCGTCCGATCAGTGCGTGACCGTGCGGGGGCTGGCATAACCCCCCCCCCCCCCCTATCGTTTCGCCCCTAATTGAACTAGAGCTTTGATTAAAAAACGAGCGTGTTGCTTGTCACGAGAGGAATCCATTGATACACGATTTTAAGGTCCTAGATCATTAGGTGACCTCTGAGATCATGTCAATGACCCAAACTTCAACCAAATTGTAAATGCGTATACATTGAATTTAATAGAGCTAGAATCAAGAATGAGCATATAATTATGCTAAATGGGTGCCAAATTTGTAATCAGCGTTACAAAATGTCCTAGAAACTGTCAAATTCCAAAAAGGTCATGTCAGGTCAAGTCAGGTCATTTGAGGTCAGTGACCTCGGTTGACTTGTGGAGGCGCATGGTCCCAGTGGAACATATCATTATGTAAGATGAATCCCATATTTGAAATTAGCGTCACACAATGTCCTAGAAACTGCCAGAAGCCAAACAAGTAATATCAGGTCATCGGAGGTCAGTGACCTCGAGTGACCTCTGAAAAGGTCAATGAAGGTCACAATATCAAAGGAAACCAACACTGTCACCTGGAAACACCTGTGCATATGCTCCTGAACAACAAACACCATGAAACTGCACAAGTTACAAAGATCAATACTACGGACGCCAGTTGCGCCTGACATGACCTTGAGAAACATGTAAAAGATCACGGGTCATATGATCTACAACTTTAAAAATTTCAGAGTATGTGTCAAATTGTTCACAAGTATGGTACTGAAAGTTTCATCTCAATTGGTTGATATTTACGCGAGTTATTCCCGAAAAACCGAGGGGGTGCCCCCCCCCCCTGCACTGGTGAGGGTTAAGGCAGGGCGCCGTCTCCGACAGACCTGAGACCAGTCGGCTGACCTGAGACCAGTCGGCTGAGCTGAGACCAGTCGGCTGACCTGAGACGAGACCAGTCGGCTGACATGAGACCAGTCGGCTGACCTGAGACCAGTCAGCTGACCTGAGACCAGTCGGCTGACCTGAGACCAGTCGGCTGAGCTGAGACCAGTCGGCTGACCTGAGACCAGTCGGCTGACCTGAGACCAGTCGGCTGAGCTGAGACCAGTCGGCTGACCTGAGACCAGTCGGCTGACCTGAGACCAGTCGGCTGAGCTGAGACCAGTCGGCTGACCTGAGACCAGTCGGTTGAGCTGAGACCAGTCGGCTGACCTGAGACCAGTCGTCTGAGCTGAGACCAGTCGGCTGACCTGAGACGAGACCATTCGGCTGACCTGAGACCAGTCGGCTGAGCTGAGACCAGTCGGCTGACCTGAGACCAGTCGGCTGACCTGAGACCAGTTGGCTGAGCTGAGACCAGTCGGCTGACCTGAGACCAGTCAGCTGACCTGAGACCAGTCGGCTGACCTGAGACCAGTCGGCTGACCTGAGACCAGTCGGTTGAGCTGAGACCAATCGGCTGACCTGAGACCAGTCGGCTGGCCTGAGACCAGTCGGCTGAGCTGAGACCAGTCGGCTGAGCTGAGACCAGTCGGCTGACCTGAGACCAGTCGGTTGAGCTGAGACCAATCGGCTGAGCTGAGACCAGTCGGCAGAGCTGAGACCAGTCGGCTGAGCTGAGACCAGTCGGCTGAGCTGAAACCAGTCGGCTGACCTGAGACCAGTCGGTTGAGCTGAGACCAGTCGGCTGAGCTGAGACCAGTCGGCTGACCTGAGACCAGTCGGTTGACCTGAGACCAGTCGGTTGAGCTGAGACCAGTCGGCTGAGCTGAGACCAGTCGGCTGAGCTGAGACCAGTCGGCTGACCTGAGACCAGTCGGTTGGCCTGAGACCAGTCGGCTGACCTGAGACCAGTCGGCTGAGCTGAGACCAGTCGGCTGACCTGAGACCAGTCGGCTGACCTGAGACCAGTCGGTTGACCTGAGACCAGTCGGTTGACCTGAGACCAGTCGGCTGACCTGAGACCAGTCGGCTGAGCTGACCGTTGCCATAGATACAGGCGGAGGCGACTCTTGCCCTGGAGCAGACCGACCCGGCCCGACTCGGCCCGACTCGGCCCGGCCCAACCAGGCCCAGCTCAACACTGCCCGGCCCGGCGCGGCCCCGCCCGTATATTTCCCAAGTGTATGCAGGTGGCGGGCGTGTTTGGAAATAGCAACCACTTGGGAGACATAAGTCACAGTCAAAAATATAGATATTGCTTCTTTCTTCGTCTTTTTTTTTTGGGGGGGGGGGGGGCATTGTCCCATATCTGGTT